>ML100802.1:0-29560 GCA_003697995.1 Taxidea taxus jeffersonii | reverse complement strand
GGTTACATTATATGTTTAAATAAAGCTTAAATAAAAAAAAAGAAAATTAAAAAAAAGAAAAAAAATTATATATTTTTAAGTTAATAAAAGTACTTTGCAATTGAAAAAATATTACAATTTAAGTTAAAATACAATAGTATTTCTATAATAACAGTAAAGCATAGGCAAACCCATTTTTCTTAATATAGTTCCTAACTCTGTAATTATATATCTATATTTACTGTGGATTTGCATCTTAGGGCTGCTTGTTTGTGCTAACTTGAGGAGTATGGTTTTCTCTGGTTAATGTCCCTAAGGTGGATTGTTACTGAGTCATGTGACTAATATAGAAATGCTAAAGATTTTCCCCCCTGTGCATTTGCTTCTGTTTTGTGACTATAGGGCAGAGGTACAAATGACATGTGGCCTTAATTATAGGCTAACGCAGAAATATTTGTATACAGTGTATTGATTTTTCACCCAGAATGTTTTTCTAGCTTCTTAAAGCTCATTTTTGCCTTATAACATACCACTGAAACTAATGTGGCCTTTGCTTGTGGAAAGCCTTACAATAAAAACTTTCATTTCTTGGGACACCTAGGTGAACTCATCTGTTAATCATCTGCCTTCAGCTCAGGTCATGATCCCCAGGTCCTAGGATCAAGGCCCCGCTCTTCGGGGAGGCCTACTTTTTTCCCTCTCCCTCTGTCTGCCACTCCCCCTGCTTGTTCTCTCTCTCTGTCAAATAAATAAATGAAATCTTTAAAAAAGTATATGTATAAAAATAAACTTTTGCTTCTCAAAATCTTAACATATTTTTCCTTATAACCTTCCATGTGCCATTATCATATCACACACTATGCTGAAATGATCCACATTTAGGTCCGTCTCTCCCAACTCCACTAGTTTAAATTTCCTTGGGAGCAGAAATTCAGTGCAGAAAATAGTGAAGAGAGCAGTGGCTGGCACATATTGTATGACCAATACATTTAATTTGAGTTGAATTCAACTATACTGTACTGACCACTTTTCTAGGGTTTATAAAACCTTCTCTCATATCCAAACTTATTTAAGTCTCAAGAAAACCCAAGGAAATGATGATTATCTTCAATCAATCTTACTGAACTTACCTTCTAAATATTTCCTGACTTGGACTACTCCTCATCTGTTGGTCTACGAAAACATCATCTCTGTCCTAGATCATGTCATAGTCCTCAACTTGTCTTCTAGTCCTCTTATGTCCCTGGTAGTCTGTTTTCCAAATGGCTAGGGTTTTCCTTTCAAAATGTGAAACAGTTTACATAATTACTCTACTAATACTCCCCATTGGCTTCTCATCCTATTTATAATAAAATTCAAAGTAATTACAATGGCTTACAAGGCTGGAATTCAGTGTTGTTCCAGATGTTGTTATCATAACCCACAGTAAGAAAGGTATTTTGTATTGTGATTCCGGGACAGCAAGATCTTAGCCTGAGTGGAAACCAAGAGTCAGGCACTTAACGGATGAAGTCATCCAGGCACTCCTCCCCACAACTACTTTCTGACTTCATTTTCTGTATTCCTGCCTTTCCACTCCTGTCCTGCCTCCTTGCTGTTCCTTAACCATGCCAAGCAACTCCCCCATCAGGGTCTTTGCATTGCAGTTTCTTCTGCCTTGACTATGTTTCCTCCAGATATCTATATAGCTTTCTCCATTACTTCATTCAAATCTTTGCTCAAATGTTATCTTATCAAATAAGCATCATTGAATGCCCATTATGTACTTTGCACAGTGTTAGACTCTGAAAAGCAAAGATAGAATTTTTGTCCTGAAGACTTTGCCCCCAGTCCAGTGATAAGTAAAACAAGTAGATGTTGAGTGATAAGTTGTCCAAACTTGAAGTTAATTGATGCACATAGAAAAAATTCAACTTAGCAGTGTGGGTTAGAGAAGGCTCCTGGAAGGACTAATATCTAAATAGAATCATGAAGGGTAAAGCAAGATCTATCCAAGTAAAAAAAGACAGGCAGACAAAAGGGCTATACAAAAATCCCAGGATTAGAAGAGGTTTGGGAGAACTGCAAACATTTGGGGGTGACTCCATCAAGAAAAGTGAGAAGTGATTTGGTCTGCTGGGCAGGAACAAGGCAAGGAAGGAGTGACTAAATGTTGTGAGCATGTACTCTCTCCTGAGCATGAAGGAAAGCCATTCAAAACTAGCAAGCAGAAAAATAGCATTATGAGATTTGAGCCTTCATAAGGTCACTCTGTCTGCAAAATGAGACTGGAGTAGAAAAAAGGAAGATGGAAGTGGGGGGACGCGTAAATCTATAGTAACAAAGGTTAGAATTGATGGTAGCCTGAGGGTAGATGTAGGTAAAAGTAAAGAGATGTTTAGATGCTAAAACCAACATGAATTGAAAATGCTTAGATTTGGGGTTTAGGGTGGTAGAATTCAAGAATGAATTATAGCATGTAGTAGTTGGTTAATAAATACTTGAATGAATGAAAAAGAAGGATTTATGACTTGGACACTGGGCGATTAGTAGTGCAATCACTCAGCCTTTTTGATTAAAGAACCATTGAAAAATTTAATTTCCAGGGACCTGTAAAGAGAATTTCCATTTTCAAGACATGATTAAATTTTTTGATGGCATAAAGCTAATAAATTTGTGACCTAACATCTGAGAAAGCTACAGAACAGAATGAAAAATAGAGAAATCTAAATTTAACTTTTGGTAAGCCACTAGAGCATTATTTAATTAAACTTTTCTAATTATACTTAGTTCATATTCTAATTAAAATTTACATAGCTAACTTTCAAAGTTTCCTCTGGTCACTTAGTGTGTGATATCTCCAGACAACTTTAGTGCTTTTCGTGTATAACAAATTATAATACAGTGCTTTGCATATAGAAGTCCTCAAAGGAAATTTGCTGAATTACATGGAAGGATATTTGTTATATATTTGGAATTTTTTCCTCCTGGATAAAGCAGTTTATGAAACTCTTCCCAGACAATTAAGAGTGATAGCAAATGAAATGACTTGCCCAAGGTCACTCATCTTACTAGTGTCAAAGTCAACGGTGCTCTGAAACCTTTTCTCTTTTCACTGTTCCTGTTAAGAAATCTATGGCTTATTCAAGGGGCTCGGAGATTCTTCTTGGTCACTTTGGCCAAAGACTAAATTTGGTTATGAGATATGAATCTCATGTTCACTTTAATTACAACACATAAATCTCTCTATTCCTCTTCTTTAAAACCAAAGCATATAATGATTTCTGTCCAAAAATCATTTTATTCTACTAAGAAATAAATATCATTGAAGACTGAGAGAAAATCACAGTTTCCTTGTCGTATTTTCTCTTGCATCTATACAAATGAAACATACTTAAGCAAATGACAAAACTTGCTTTGAATACCATATAAATAGAACAGAGGTCTTATCTGGGTTGCACATGAGAATTACCTGGGGAGTTTTCAAATACACCGATGCCTAGATCTCATTCCAGACCAATTATATTAAAATCTCTGGGGGTGCAATTCAGGCATCAGCATTTTAAAAGGCCAGAGATGGCTTCAGTGTGCAACCATAGTTGAGAACTCATAGGTGAGAGCACGGCGAACAATCTGAGGGTTTCAGAGGGGAGGGGTGGAGATGGGGTAACAGGGTGATGGGTATTGAGGAGGAGACGTGCCGCGATGAGCACTGGGTGTTATATGTAACTAATGAATCATTGAACACTACATCAAAAACTAACGATGTACTATACAGTGGCAACTGAACATAAATAAAAAATTAAAAATTAAAAAAAGCAAATAGCGCCTTTTACTTAATATTTGCTTCTTTTCCAACCACAAGGTGGCAGCATCACAATACAGTGCACATTCCAACGCCTTGATGGAGTGGTTTTGGAAATTTGTGTCTGTAATATTAATTAATAGCATTTTGAGGGTTTTTCCAGCTGGAGGAGGCATTATTCACTCTTTTTCTTACTGTTCTTGGTGGCTTTGTTGACTAATAAAACTTTTAAATATATTTATTTCAATGGGTTGGATTAGCAGGAACTATATTATAAGCTGTAGCTCGTTGTGAATAACATGGATTTTGTATTCAGATGGATGTGGGTTTAAACACTGCCTCTTTAATCTCTTCGTGCTTTAGTTGTATACCTAGAAAAGGAGGGTTTTTATCAGGACTAAGTGAGATAGTATATGAAAATATGACTGGTACCAGAATGAAGATGTAGTGGAGGCTATAGTAATCATGCTATGATAGACCTGGGTACACAAAGTCCAGAAAAACTCGGTATATGGTATTTTTTTGTGTATGGTTTTTCTTTTCTGCATGTGGATCTCTTTCTGTTCATTTCTCAGTTTCCACTAGTAATTATACAAGTGTGTAATTGCATAATTACCTGCCTTCATTTTAAAAAACAAAGGCAATTTTTTTACTACACCTTTGTAAGTGGAAGGTACCATTAGCAATGGAAGTAACTTCCTTTATTGCCAAGTTTCTGTAAGAAATTAGCCTTTGTTTACTCACAATTACTGTAGTTCTCATCCCAAGCCTTGAAATTGTCTTCTCTAAGTCACCAGTGGCTCCCTATGTGTCAGCTCCAAAGAAAACTATCATACATCTTTGCTATTTGAATAGGTCGACAACATTATCCTTCCTGACATGCTTACCCCTTGCGTTCTGTGGTGACACGGCTCTTGTTCTCCTGTCTCCATTGCTGTTTGAGTTATCTTTTCTTCTCTTAGAATTGTGAATCCCAGGAGGTCTCCTGTAGGTCTCCTATAGACCTAATTTCTTTTTACCCTGGGAATCTTATCTTTGACTACAGCCTTAATTTTAATTACCACAAATGACTCTTAAATCTAGACATTGTCCCATAAAGTTATCCTGCATTCCAGATCTATAGCTCTAATACCACAGTCATTAAAAATGGCATCTCAAAATAACGTGTCAAATTTTGAGATGGCTGTATCCACTATTAACACAAAACTATCACCTTCTCTTAGCCCTCATCACACCTTTCAATCCATGGCACTACTTTCCACCCAGACGACTGAACCAGATCCACGGGAGTCATCTTATACTCTTTACTCAGCCCCCTTATAACCGAATTGCCAGACCTTATCAGCTCTTTACCATCTACCACAAAACACTTCTTTTTTTTTTTTTTTTAAAGATTTTATCTATTTATTTGACAGACAGAAATCACAAGTAGGCAGAGAGGCAGGCACAGAGAGAGGGAGAGGCAGGTTCCCTGCCGAGCAGAGAGCCTGATGCCGGGCTCGATCCCAGGACCCTGGCGGGGCTGGATCCCAGGGTCCTGGGATCATGACCTGAGCCGAAGGCAGAGGCTTTAACCCACTGAGCCACCCAGGCGACCCCACAAAATACTTCTTAAAGAAGTGATTCCATCTCACAAGTCTTCCTTTGTTATCTCACACTTACTCTGACATAGCACAGTCTGACTTCTGTACCCGAGTAGTTCTTGTTAAGGTCACTCTGCTATGCCATTCATGCCTGCCTACCTGCTTCCTTTCTGCTCTTACAGGATACCCTTGGGAGCCCTTAATGGGCTCTGCTAAGGGACCTAATGTAAGGCAACTTAGGAAAGGAAAATTAATCACATTAGTGTTCAGAGACAGATTTTATTAGCCTTTTATCCCCCATTGTGGAGTACTCTCAACTCATCAGACTTTTAAAGGGCATTTACTTCATTCTTAGTATTGGATTGCTTAATTTCCATTCCAGAGCACATAGTTCCTAAAACTTGCCTGAGAAATTTTTAAAAAATCAATCAATAGTGCATTGTAAATTATCATTTGTTTACTTTTAGAAGGTATTGAAATTTTTGGTAATTGGAAACCAAGTCATTTTTTACTGCATACTAAGGTTACATAGAGAATCAATGTAATTTTTAGTCAGCTATTTTGATAATTGTGCACATTGCTGTTATACTTCTATTAATTTGGAAGATTGTTGATAAGATTGTTGTTAAGCAAATATTGAGCTTGGCTGAGGATAATGAACTGTTCTTGGTGCTACAGGGATAGAAAGTTTTAGAAAAAATAGAACATACTAAACAGTGTCATTGGTCAAAAAGTTGTAAAAAGGTACATATTTAGTACAACATAAAAATTACTCATCTAAATATTTATTTTCCACTCAGGAGGTTAAAATGTTAAGACTTTCTATTCATCAGCAATTTAAGATACATTTGGAAAAGTTATTCTATATGTATAGATTCAAGGAAATATAAAAATTTGCACATTTCTTTAAATGGATTTTCTGATTTAATTTTATACCAAAATCTACTCTTCTTGGTTGAAGCATTACAATGAATCGTGCATCTTTTCACATTCCTCAAGCTGCAAAAGTCAATATGAAAAGACAAAGCAAATTTCCATAGGAAATAATATCATGTTCTTGATCCAGCTGCCGAATTAATAGAGGATGAACACACTGAAAGAAAATGCTATTTAAAGCCTTCAAATGAGGCATTTTCAACAAGACAGCAGAACACAGAAAAAGTGGAACAAAACATATTGTATGCCTAATTAGGACAAAAGATGCAGAAAACAAACACCATCCTGATGACAGTCATATGGTTCAGAACATGACTGATACAGAAACAATGTTAAATCAGAGCTCAAAAATGGATAGAAAAAACAACTTTGCATGACTTAGATTTATTTCTCATATCTGGTTCTCATCTCTTTTGAGATTTACATGTATAGAGGTCTTGTTGTTGTCCAAGATATTTTGACAAAAAACAATCAGGATGCAAGTGTTGACTACTTGATGACATTTGCCAGGTCTAGCTATTTGTGTAGACTGACAGAAAATTGGAGCAAAAATCAGAGTGGCAGGCTCAAATTTGTCACTAATGAGAATCTTTTTCTTAAGTGTTAAATTATTCAACTTAACATTTCTGCAACCCAGAAGAATTCCTCCACCCCATCTTTTCCCAAAGAGATCATGCATTTTATTCCTAACTCTGCCACCGATTAACTATGACTATAGACAAATCACCTGTGCTGTTTTTATATTCTCATTTGCAATTTGCATAAGGGTGGCACTTGATAATCTCTAAACTCTCTTCCATCACTAACATTCTGTGATGCTGTTGAAGACAGGATTATTTTGAAGACTAAGGAAAGAATAAATTCACACATTTTACTTAATTAAGTATTACTTAAATATATGACATAAATGAAGTCACAAGAGAGCAAGTTGTACCTTGGGGGAATCAATTAGGAATAATACTGATGAAAGAGATCTCTTCAGCAAGAAATCGTGCCTGAGGGCAAGAGCTCGGAAGAATGCCAACAGAATCCATTTGCTCAGTCCCAATTTTATTGTGTAGAATTGTACTCTTTTACATGCTTTCTGGAAAAAGCCATACTTTATAGATAAGTTTTACATTTTTAAAAATGGAGAAAAAGGAAGGAAAATGCTGGCATGATGTCTTAGAGCAGGAAAGGGTGTATAGCTGCCATTGTTGAGAATCCAGGAATAGAAAATGTTACAATTTTGTTATTTATTTCATCCTCTAATTACCGTATACCTGTGATCATCGATATGCCATGTCATGACATTGCTATGAGGGGTGCTCACATAATTATTCTCCAAACACTTGTGACAGTGAAGGGCCTGAGATCTATTAATAATTATAACGACAACAAGCACAAACTGAGACACGCTGTCACTCTTTTGGCTTATGTTTCTATTTCTTGTCTTAGGAACATAATTACTTTAAATATTGTTGCATTATCCCTTATTTTAAGTTAATCTCTATTACCATTTGTTCTGAATTGTTCTTTAAATTGGATTTTAATTTAAAAAATCCATTGTCAGTTATATGACTTCAAGATATTTTTAAAGGAATTCTTTTGAATCTTTGTTTTCTGATCTAACAATTATTTAAAAGGGCATATATAAAAAGCGACTTCTTCCCCTAATTAGATAGAGAACAGTGTTCTTGGTTTATTAAACTCTCAAAAATAGTTGGTAAAGCAGATTTGAGAGCATTATAACCATCTTTGTGTGTGTGTGTGTGTGTGTGCATGTGAGTGTGTGTGTGTGTGTGTGAGAGAGAGGCAATGTGTTCTGCAGTTCCTTTTTAAAAAAATTTACATACAATATCCACTTTGGTATTGAGGACATTTCTTTCATATTGTTCCACTTTTTCTAGGTGCTATCTGATACCGAAGTCTTCCATCAAGGATCTATCTGGATCTTTCTGGGTGTGGTGACAGTTTTGAGGTTTGGAAACCTTTATGGGATTCAAAATCATGCTTTGTATTATGCCCTTCTGGTGCCTTAAAAGCCAAGATCTTCATTTGTTTCATTTACAAGAAATAGAGAATCACTTCCTCTTTCTGAAACTCTCTGATCACTAGACTTCAATAGCATTGCAATGTTTTCATTATCCATGTATTTCTTTAAATATTCCTTGTTTCCTTTTTTCCCTTCCTTCTGCTTCTCCTCCTCCTTCTCTATTTTAGTCTACTTCCCTTCCTCTAGTCACCCTTTAAACTTTTGTTTCTAACAGGAGTCCATTTTGGACCTTTATTCTTCCTGCCTGCATTCACTCTATGGGTGACCTCAGGCACTGTCGTGATTTCAACAAATACCTCTTGCTGAAAGTCTCAAATCTATATATCTCTAGCCAACAGCATTCCTGTGATCTCAGATCATCTATTTAATTCTTAAATAAACATCTCTTCCCACATAGCACTTGGCTTACCTCTCTACCAATCTCATTTTCCTTTTAACATTCTTTCTTTAGATGGCTCCATAAATACCATCATTGTCCGGTTACTTGACTTAGAAATATGGGAATCATTCTTCTCTATCATTGTCCACATTAGATAAAAAATAAAATTCTACCAAATTGGTTTGTTACCATTTATTAATTATGCTTAAATCTGCACTTTCTACCCATCTTTACCTCCCCTGCCCTGGTCAGACCTTTTATTTTCTAGATCATGCATTAGCTCTCTGACCCTTCTCTCTGGTTTCTGTGGTGTCTTTCTTCAATCCAGCCATAGATTTGCTCATGCCATTCTCTTAAATTCTTCAGTGACTTCTCCTCCCCTTCAGGAAGAAGTCTTGCTCTGTATCATGGTACCCAAGACCATCCTTGACATAGCCTTGGCCTGACCCATCTTCTTCTCTAGGCACAGCTCTTATCTCTTGGCACTTCTGACCACATATGTTATATGTTGCTATCAGAATTGCTTCCAGTTCTCTCTGCATGTGTGTGCACCTGTACAAAAGAACGTGCATCCACTACCCCACCACTATGGTGTTTTCTAGGTACTGTGCCCTTGGCCTGGAGTCATCTTTTTCTTCTCCTTTCCTTTTGACAACATCTTACACATCCTTTGCTCATGGAACTAGTACAGATGTAATCTACTCCAAGAAGCAAAAGGTTTTGCTGGCATTTTGTTAGGATTTCTCCACTCTATTCCCATATATATACACATATATTTTTTATCACATTGTGTATTAATTTTCTGTGTTATATAAGTCTTACCCCCACTAAATTGTGAGCTTCTTGAGGTCAGCAGCCATATTATTCAGTTTTGAAATTTCAATTTCTAATATAGTCTGGCACACATTAGGTGCCCAAGCCCTTAACTGAATGAATGAATGTAATAAATGAATATGTTGATCCTAATATTTACTGACTCATAGTGATTATGTATCTGTTCATGTTATCTCATTTAATTGAAATGATTTGTGCATGTGTATATAATAACATCAATATAAAACACATCTATATTAAGTTATTGTTTATGTAATCCATTGGAATTCATGGCTCCATACTGCAAGAATTTCAAAAAAGGAAGGAGAGCCCAAAATCTTCAAAAATAACTGAAAGAGAATCTTCAGTCTCTTGAGGAATATTCAAAAACATGCAAGTCACAAGCTCTAATAACATTCCATATATTATCCTTAATTTCATTTTATCCTTAATTTTCTCATATCTCAAATTGTTCTAATCTACTAAATTCTCCTAAAATATTCTCTGGAGCACTTCTCATTATCCCCACTCCTCATTTCTTTTTTATTTAGATTGTTACTTGACAGAGAGAATCCTTCCTGTTTAATAAGGAGAGGGGGAGGGAACAACTGAGCAACAGAACACCAGTATCTCTTTAGAAGAAGTATTATGGGCAATTGCATCTAATGATCACTGCCCAAGCATGCATATATATATATATATATATATATATATATATATACACACACACACACATATATATATATATTTGAATAGGACATTACTTTCTTTAAATTATTGGTCAATTCCTCTTTCATATTATTATGTAGAGGCATATGTAAATGTAAAGATGCCTCTACATATATGAATGTAAAGATGCTTCTACTTGCCTTCCACTGCAGGTGATTACATCCCTTCCTTAAAACAAAATAAAACAAAACAGAACTCTGAACATGTAGCCCTTTCAGGCATACCTATAAAGCGAGTATGTCTTACAGCCCTATTGATTTTTTGAAAGGAAAAATCCTGGGCTCAGTACTTCTTCTCTGTAGTTTGTTCATGGCTAGATTCTATGTACTTCATGTATACATTACCAACAGCTGTAAGATGAAGATCCAAGACAAGCCTCTCTCAAAATAGTTTTGTTGCAAAGAGAAAATGGCATTTATGCACTTTGGTAGAAACTGTACTCTGAGCCATGTTCGATTTTGAAACTTGAATGGAAAAATCCACTGCATGGAGAAGCCAACCACATAGGATCCCAAGCTGAGTCTACTATTGTTAGAAGAAGAAAGAGGCACCAACAAGGCATAGAGCTCTGGGGACATCTGAGAGCTTATGCATGCTGTGTCTAGCAGGGGACCTCCACACGACAACACACATGTTCAAGAAGGCAAAGCAGGAAACCTGCCCTTGGCAAAGTGCCTTTACATAGCCAGAATTTGGCTTTGCATTAGCTTACTTAGATGACAGTTTCACAAATTAAAACAAAAACAAAAACAAAAACAAAACAAACAACAACTACAACAACAAAACCCACTTTATTTTACTGATTTACTCATTACATCATAGTATTCCTATAATTTGGGAATCCTTTATAGTTTGGATTAGAAGCTTCTGCCCTAATCAGGTCCTAAAGGCAGTGTCTCATCTCATAATCCCCTCCCCTTTATGTAGTCAGTGTTTCTGTGTTCTCACTAGTGTCATGGGGTAGGGTAGGGGGTCTATTTTGCTTAGTTCTTTCAGTAAAGACTACTCAGCCAGCCACATGTGAATCACAGTAGCTGGTTTAAAGCCTTTTGCCTCAGTAGCAATTCCAGGTGTAAAAGGAATGTCTGGCCGCATCAGTAGTTATTTCTCAAAAAATTCAGTGTTGTGGCTAAGTTGCCCCACCCCAACTGGGAAAAGTTTTGTTTCATACTCAATTACCTCTATAATATGTGAGGCTGCCCCAGCATATCAGGGCTAGAATGAGTATGTTTGTCCTGATTCAGGTTACCAGAGGTTCTAAATGTAGTAAAGAAGGGCTTCGATAGTAGTAAGGTGCTACTGATGGCCAACAACCTCCAGCAGAAGGCAGGAGCTATCTCTGAAAGTCTTGTCCAAAGTCTTCCTATGATAGTTGTTTTTGAGGGATGCATGTCCTCATAGGCCTGAGTCACTTTACTGAGTAATTCTTTTAGTTTCTTACAACAGTTTTTGCTTTTGGAGTGTAAAACAGGATGCCCTGTCTTGTGGCACCAGAAATTGGCAGCTTTCATTCAATCCATTGCTAGCCAGTGGAGCTCTTCAGCTCCTTCTCCATCTACTTTACATATATTTTCCAAGAGATTCTTTTTTTCTTTCCATGTCACTTGGTCTTAAGTAGATCTACCTTAGGTCATCATGATAGATCTCCTCTATCAGGAGATCTATTCCTCTTCATCAGGAAGAGGAAGTCAGGGAATCTATCTGAGACCCTCCTTCCTGGAAGGCACCTAGATTGGTGAAAAATCTCTACTTTTCCATCTCTGAACTTTTTAATAGCAGAGGAGTGCTGACTCCGTAAGTCAAACTGAAGGCCCTGTGATTTCATGTCTCCCAAATGGCCTTCAGGGGTTTACGGTGATCCACTTCAGTAGACAACTGGCAGAGTCTTCAGTCTGAGGGGGGAAAATATCATTTAAATATAAAATAAAGGTATTTTATGATGCTTCACACACAAAAAAAAGGTAGATTAGATCTAAATCTGTCTTTATACTAAGAACTTGTACTGTGGTCTGTTGAGAAGTGTCAAAGACTCTTCTTCAGGAGGGTCCAAAAATGGAACAAAACCTTATTAGTGGGGGCATAGTTTGGGTAGGGTTCTGTTATCGAGGAAGTGAGTGGGGGAAATAGCTTCTGAGTCTTTGTAAGCAAATATCTTGTTTGCTTTTTAAAGACTAGCTGTTAGTTGCTTAGACTTATCAATAATATATATTGGTCAATAATATATATCAGCATATATGTCAATAATATATATTGGTCAGTAATATATATCAGCATATAAATGAACCCTTTGTAAGTCTGTGGGGAAATTTTAACTTCTGCACCACTGCAGTTACCCATAATTTATGTGATCATCCCTCAAATCAATGAATAGCAAGGGAGTCCCACATGCTGGAAGAGTTTGGTTGTATTTGAGTTATTACACAAAGTTTATTGTTTGTTTTTATTCTGCAGCCTCCACCTCAGATTTATGACAAACAATTGGATGAAAGAGAACACACCATTGAAGAGTGGAAAGGTGACTCTACCACTTAAATATACATTTGCTTTATTGAAACTTAGAAATCATCTTTGAGGCATCTCCCTTTAAAGCAATTTAGTAACAGATTATTTTATAATCACTATCCTTACATCATTTTGAAAGCTCTCAAAACTTTATCTTTTCATATTAATAACAATATTGCATTTACTCAAGAATGAAAGGAATTAATTACTAACACATTTTAAAATAGTACCGATCGTCAAGGTGTTTGTCATGGTGGAGGGCAAGCTTCAATTCAGAATTTCAGAATGACACATTCCATGTTTGTACATAAAATTATCACATAAAATAAAATTATGTCTAAGATAGCATTAGACATTAGAAAATATATGATAGTTAATATGAATTCATTTACTTCATTTATAGGACTTGAAATTTTAAATAGAAAAATATATATCTATATGGCTTATTTATCCTTCAAAGTAAGAAAATAATGAATAAACACATTAGTTTATTTTTTTCATCAGAATTCTTCCAAGCACATAATACATGGTCAAGATTATACTCAGGATGAAATAAATTGGAAACTCTGAAGAATTGTTAAACTAATATAAATAACTGCAGAGTAGAATAAATATGAAAAACTAAATGCAGATCATAACAAACCATTAGGTCAAAATGAGGGGGAACATAAATGGAAAATCTGAAGAAAAGAAATATTCTACCTGCTTTGAAGGAATTAATCACTATAAGTTGGTGAGGAAAAACAGGAAAATACCAGTACAGGGACATATGAGGAAAACAAAGGGTAGAAATGGTCAAAAAGTTTTATAATGATAGCAAAGAGATTTCCCTAGTCAAGAGGTCCTGCTGGAGAATATGGAAAAATGAACACATACAAACAATGAACAAAAATAAATAAAATTGCTAAATGATAGACAGAAAAGACTTGATTCGATCTAATAAGGACCAGAAGTTACTCTTAAGGATTTGTATTTAAGTAGGTACTAGGACATAAATATCACTTGAGCATGAACATGGACTAAATTGGAAACTGGAAAAAGAAATACCTGTAAAGATAATGATTATATAAATTGGAACCTGTTGCCAAGCAAGAGTAAGTAGCACTGAGTTTTAGTTAAAAGGGGAAAATTAAATTTAGAAGATATACATGTTTAACTCTAGCAAAGAAAAAACTAGACATGGTTGCCAGTTTGGGAATAAATGTAATAATTGTTTTAACATTGGGTTTAACCAACTTTAGTTTTACAAATCCAAGATTTGAGTCTAGCAAAAAATGAAAAATGAAGAAAAAGTTGGAAAATTGTTGGGAAGTAGTAGTTTAAAGTCAGAAGGGTGCATGTCTTAGGGAGTGACTATAGAAGAAATACAGATGCTCAAAACTGAGCCATTAAATAAAGTTCTTAAGAGATAAAAAGTTAGATGGCATTAGAAATTCCCCAAAGAATTCAGAACCACGTAAAATGTGTATTCCTCACACATTTGTTTGGTCAAATGCTTTATTGAGCACTTACTTTTGCCAGGTTCTGTGATATTTTAAGAAAATGTAGAAATAGAAGAGTAAAGGAATCCCAACTGATTTGCAGTTTACTCAATCGCATCAAAATGTTATTATTTGCATCAACTAGTAAGTTTACCCTGCGTATTAAAAGGAAATTTGTTTTTTTATGACACTGATATTTGTTTCTTACAGAACTTATCTACAAAGAAGTAATGAATTCAGAAGAAAAGACTAAAAACGGTGTTGTAAAAGGACAACCTTCTCCTTCAGGTACTCACTCTCAGTGAATAACTAATAAACCAGTACTTGCGGTTTTTGTTTGTTTGTTTGTTTGTTTGTTTTGGCCTTGAGGAGGAATCGCAGCCAATAACATTGCTAATAGAACGTGTGAGTGAATTAATATCTCATGATTATTTCTGTCTCGTGACTTTCTTTTTTTTTTTTTTTTAAGATTTTATTTATTTGTCAGGAACAGCAAGAGCACAAGCAGGGGAAGCAGCAGGCAGAGGGAGAAGCAGGCTCCCTGCTGAGCAAGGAGCCCAAAGCAGGCTGGATAACCAGGACCCTGGGATCATGACTTGAGCTGAAGGCAGATGCTTAACCCACTGAGCCACCCACAGTCCTCTCTAGTGATTTTCATTCCATTCCTTTTGATATTTAGTGTGGCATTCATTCTAATTCTGATTATGATGACTAGCACAAGAGTTCTTTCAGAATTATTTTAAGATAAGAGTGAATCTTGAAGAAATGTTAACATGAGCTGGTTAAAGGATAACTGCTTCCCATCAAAACACAGCCATCATGGGCTCTACCACATCAGTGTAGAGGTCAGGAATCCCTCCAGCCAAAACCTCTTTCCTCAGTCACACCAGTGTTGCAACCCTTCCCAAGGCTGATATGACAGTAGTTAGAGCATCTGCTAACATGGGTTCTGATTAAAGTCAGCATGGCAAATCTCTCAGTTCACCATCTACAAAATCAAACACACATTTGTATACAAACTGTACATATTTTGCTGATCCTAATAATGTGCTTTAGGATTACTTGAGGTAATTTACTTACACCCAATGCTAATATATTTTCCTAAAACCTATGTTCTAAATGTAAAAAAATATATATAAATAATTTTAGAAAGTGTGATAGCTTATCTCTAGCTTTAAACTACACTCAACTCATGCTGGCAAGAATGTAGACTGCAAATGATTAGTTGTTTAGAGGCAAATGGATTTGGTGCCCTACCTTTGATTAAAAAAAATTTTTCATGTACTTTAAATTGTTTCAGGAAAAAAATGTAGGATGAATTAATCAATTCTTCATACTGATACTACTCTTTGAACAACTGGTTTGCACCCAAATCACTGTGATGCCCAAACAGATACAATTTAGTTATGACATGTTTTTCTCATTTGAATCAAGTCCAATTCTATTATAAGTCTTCCCTCAAATAAGGCGAAGGCAATCACTGGGGTTGTCTGCCCACCCTGCTCATTCATTCTGTATCCAGATTTATACAGATCTGTAAAAGTCATGCCAAACTTGTCTGCATGTTCTGTCTGCTGCTGATTAAGGAACCTGAAGACCAAATCTAACACCACCTGCTAAGGCAGAAAGGCTCCTTTTTTTAAGAATTTCCATAATGGCCAGAACACGTTTTTCGCTAATCATTAAGAAGTCAAAATACCAAAAAAAAAAAAAAAAAGGCAAAATACAAGATCCAATGAAGGTGACCTAGGAGCTCAGGTTAGGACTAGAGCAAATTTTTTGCAAGGTCTCTTCCATTCATCTTTAATTCGAGGTATCATTTATTAATCGTCTTTCCTTTTTTCAGAGCTTGGGATAATACCACCCACTTCAGGACATCCCAGCTTCTGCTTGTTTCCTCTTCCTTTTCCCCTCAGCCCCAACCAGGTCTCCACAACAGTTCATCTGTGATGACTTAAAATCCACAATTTTCTTTTCAATACTTTCACAACACTTCCACAGAAATCTTATTCTCATGACTCATTTTATGCCAAGTGTACAGTTCAGGGAAGGCAAAAAGAGACTGAGGATGGTACAAGTGAGATTAATTATTCATTAAAGGGATGGAATGTATGGTCTGCCATACAAAGAAACTTTTAAATATTTGGTAAGGGAATGCAGTTTGTATATAATGAAGGCATAAGTCTTTAATCATTAAAACCATAATTCTTATACAAAAAGAAAGTGAGTACATGTAGAAATTTCCTTTAACTCATTAATGAGGGAAATGGCTGATTGACAAAGGTAGTTTAATAAAGATATGAGTAATTAGGATTTATGTGGTCTGTGAGAAAAAGAGGATTACTGAAATAAGATCACCAAATTAAAACAAAAATTATAAATGTCTTACAGGACAACCAAACCTATCTTTGTGGTTATTTTTCCTACCAGGCAGGTTTACAGTGCTGTAAAACATCTAGCTTCTAATCAATTATGTATATTAAGTTAAACAAAGTTATGTTCCACAAAGCAGTCAAATGACCCTTAGGTGGGCATTTTACGAAAGGCTCAAGTGTGATATTAAAAGGTTGCCTAGTCATTTTCCCCCCTAATCCCACATGTTCGATATTCTGAATAGTATCTAAAGTTAATCACATATACAACTGTGTCCTCTGAATAGGGGGGCCAAAGTCTTGACCAAGTAAACCCTTAAATTTATAAGAAATACATTTAAGGTAAATAAAACCAAAGACTAGTTTATATAACAGTTTGTTATTTCTAGAGGGGCTGGAAAATAAAACCATTCTACTAAATTATTTAATGATAAATATAACCTAGTCTTAGAGAATTAAAACATTGGGCCAGGGTGTATGAAATTGTTGCCAATTCAGATTCAATTTATTTAAAATCAAACACATCATTCCATTTAGATTCACAGCCCCCCCCCCAGGAGTAAATTTTTCTCTCATTTTTCCCAGTTATTAATGGCAGCTCTATTTTCTCAGCCTCCCAGTCTGAAACCCTGACTGACCTTTTTCTCCATGCTTATATTATCTCTGACAGTCACTTTTTTAAAAAATTTATTTATTTGGCAGGCAGTGAAGCAGGCAGAGAGAGAGGAGGAAGCAGGCTGCCCTGCTGAGCAGAGAGCCTGATGCGGGGCTCGATCCCAGGACCCCGGGATCATGACCCGAGCCGAAGGCAGAGGCTTTAGCCCACTGAGCCACCCAGGCGCCCCAGTCACTTTTTACATCCTAAAAATTCTGCTTGCTGGATGTTACATCTAATCGCTACCAACCTTTCCCATTAACACCACTATGATTAAAGTTTTCCTGAAGTAACCTAAGTTGATCTTTCAAGACTAGAAGTTTGGAAATGCCACTGATAACTGCACTCCAGTGGCTTTGCATCATATACGGTTTAAGCCTACTAACCCTTTCCTGACACTGATGGCCCTTTTAATATACACCCAGTTTTTCCACCTTTCACATTACACCTATTGTAGGGGCCTATGTTACCACTATTTTACTTTATTGGGCCCCTGCCTTTTAGAAAGCTGCCCATTCTAAATTGTTCTCTTATCAAATACTATCATTTCCCAAAATATTTTTCATATCTGTCCTAAAGGACTTTTCATATTTCTCAAAGAATAAGATAGTTCCTTCTTATCAGTCCTACTAGTCCCTATATTTTAAATAGTGTTTTATAAGCTCTTATTGATTATAGATTCAATTGAGAAGAAAGACTGTATGTATCCATCCTTGTGTGCCACGCAGTGCTTAAGTGTTGTGCCTTGCATACAATAGTAGCTTGATAAATACTTATTAATTTGAAAATTGCTGCTCAGGTCCTCCCTTACTGTGTTTCTTGGTACTATTCCAAAGATGGAATTCAAGACAGGATCATAGCTTTAATACAGTATGCAATGCAATATGCTCTTATGCCTAGAAGTATTTATTCGCCCTATTGATTGCCATAAAGAGACATGAGCCAAGTATCAGGTATGTGCATTGCTGTTATTGGTTTGACACTTGCTCATGCTTCAGATAAAGGTTTGCTTTCAGATGGTTATTTGGTTATTTATTTATTCTGGAAAATGCATATTCCTAAATTTTTTGTGGTCTTGTTTATTGTATTAATGATTAACATGCCACTGAAAATATGCCTCTTAGGACCTACGTACAAGTGAGAAGGCTGAGCCATTTTTAAAAAAACATTCTAACTACCTGTAACTGTCATGAATTATCTACCTTGTACACGTGCCCTAAACTATAGTTGACTGGCTTAACCAATTTGTAGTTAAAATGATGTGGGTTCAATCTTTCACTACATGACTTGAAAGGAGAATATTCATGGTTTAATTTTGAGAAATCATACATATGCTATGTATCACATGATATAATGATGTATGATGTATTTGTATGCATCATGTAGAAGCATAGGACATCCTTATGTGGGGGCTGACTACTAGCTCCTGAGAGCCACTTGTCTATAGCTCTCCCAACTCTTAAGTTTATTGACCTTGTTTTAGTAGCTTGGAATCCTCCATTCAGGATTTAAGATGTGGAAATTGGCTGACTCTACAAATAAGGGAAATTTTTTCTCCCTGGAAAGCCAATTGTTGATTTTTTATGGACATACCACTGTGTGTCTGTGTGTTTGTGTGTGTGCACACACATGTGCACACACACATAATATGTATATATGCAGTAGACGGAGCTGGAAAAAAAGCAATTACTAAGAAAACTTGAAAAGTCAGCTTTTTTGCATTCTTCATTGTATTCAACTTTCTTCATTACTGTTTGCATATCATATTTTATTTTGTAAAGAGCTAGGATGAAGTGATATTACAACATAGACTTCCTTACTATTAAGTCATGGCAACACTGGGAACCTGACAGCAAGAGAATAAGTTAAAGCAGTTTCTAGTGACAAATTGTTCTAATACCCAAATTCATGTTTTAGTGATACCTTTAAAATATAAATAGGAAGTTAAGTATGCATTTGCAGAACAATATATAGGTTTGAAATTTATTGATGGAATTGTATATCAATAAGAAATAAATCTAAACTTCAGATATGTTTCTAAATAAATAATTGTACTCCCTTCTGCTATCTGATTTCACTTGCATAGTGATTTATTTCCAAAAATAACATGGCTGCTTGCTTTCTGAATTGATTTGTAAAAACTGCTAAGGGAAAAGTAGTCCAAGTATAGAAATTACTTTTCTTCTAAAGCATTTGTTATAAAATATTAGAGCTAGAATAAATACAGGAGGTCATCTAATCCAAAATTTCTTAGCCTGTTCACCACCCCTGTTCCACCCAAGAAGTAAGCCTCCCATAAGTAACAATGACTTGCCAAAATAAAGATGTTTAGCATCAGGATGGGTAGAGATTTTTCAGCCTTTAAAAGGCAGACAAAATTTTCTAGGTGACTTTAACAGGCAACACCCCCCCCACCACCACAACTCACCATATTCCATAAGCTACAACAGTGTGCCATTACAAATCAGAGTCAATGATCTAGTCCAGTAGTTACTATTTTTTATTTAAAAATCTCAGCCCCAAAAAAGAGACTCAAGATGATGCATAAAAAGAAGAGAATATATCTCAGTGATTTTTTTTTAATTTTAGTATTTCTTTTAATTCTCTGTGTCTACATTTTGTATGTGAATGGGTCAGGAAAATAATTTCCTCTTAAAAAGCAGAACATTTTGGGACACCTGGGTGACTTAGCTGGTTAAGCATCTGCCTTCGGCCTGGGTCATGATCCTGGGGTCCTGGGATCAAGTCCTGCATTGGTTTCCCTAATCAGCAGGGAAACTGCTTCTCTTTCTGTCATTCCCCCTGCTTGTGCTCTCATTCTCTCTCTTTCTCTCTGGCAAATAAATAAATAAAATCTTGGGGAAAAAAAGCAGAACATTTCCCCTGAAATAATGAATATCTTTTGGATACATATAGAAGTATGTATAGAAATATGTTTAGAAAATTTCATTAGCGTAATGTCTTTTCCTGAAAGCTTTTTTTTTTTTTTTTTTTTTTTGGTCACATAGAGTTGAAAGTAAGCTACTGTTCCTCATTTGCAACCCTATTACTATTTTCAGTTACTTTTAATAGCATTTTTAGTGACAAATTTTTAATGCTTTATTGATGGCAATTTTTTAAAAATGCATTTCTCTACTGGTCTTTGAAAAAATATAGAAGGAAGTCATATTTATCACACTGCTAGGGTATCCTGGGTAAGTGGACATTATAATCAAATTCAAGTCAGTTCCATTGAATTTAAGAGATTTTCACAAACTGTTTGGCAGTAAATTCACAATTTAAAGCCAAGGTCCATGTCTTGACTCTTCTATTTGTGCTTGATTTTATGGTTTACAAAATTTATTTATTACCCACATGAAAAGAGACCTAAAAGGACCATCCAACAAAGCCAGAGTAGCTGCAATCAAGAGGGTTTATTATAGTGGAATAGAAGAAGTCATACAGAAGCAAAGTTTTTATGCAATAGTGAGGGACTTGTTGCCATCTTTTTTTAAAAAAATATTTTATTTATTTATTTGTTAGAGAGAGAGAGAGAGAGAGCACAGGCAGACAGAGAGGCAGGCAGAGGCAGAGGGAGAAGCAGGCTCCCTGCCGAGCAAGGAGCCTGATGTGGGACTCGATCCCAGGACGCTGGGATCATGACCCAAGCCAAAGGCAGCTGCTTAACCAACTGAGCCACCCAGGCGTCCCTATAGCCATCTTTTTTAGAGGACAGATTAATGGCATTTGCTAATTTCTATGGTGTAATTTTTCTTACTGTGACCAATTTCAAACTGCTGCTGTGACATCAGTGAAGACAGAGTTGGAAAGAGATGCTGATGCTCGTACTTGGCTCCCAGAAGCCACTGAATTCAGCTCTAGCACACTGTTAGACAATACATGTGATCGCACCATCACAGCACTCTACAATGAGGATCCACTCTCATACAACAGGCAGTTGTAATGGGAATCTTATACGGGAAACATTAGAAGAAAGGATCATTCTTAATGAATCTGTGCTCTAAAAATTAGGACCAACAGTTTTTTTGAAACCATAGAAATACAGCTGATAAAGATTCTGAACTTTGAATAATTGAATTATAATTGTAATTTGCTTTCAACATTGATACAATAAAGGCAGGACCATTCCATTATAGAAGATAGCTAGCTGGTGAACAAAGGGAGAAGAAAGACTATGCTAACAAAATGATTTCCTTTAGCCAAAAATAGGTTAGCAGTTTCAGTAGAAGGGAGAAACCTATCACAAAACCTATCTAGAGGAGTACACACAAAAGAGACTCAGTGCTTTGTTAAACTGGATACTTATCCTGTACTGAACAGTAGAGTTTGAGGAAGATAGGAGAAATGAAGTGTGATGAAAGAAGTAAAAAGAAGCAAGGGAAACAAACATGAGGTAATCATGTAGTGAAACTATGTGTAATAATGAGATGACTTACATGGCATAACATCTAGAATGTTATTCACAAGTGTGTTGACAATATGCTGCTTATTAAAATAGGTGCACTGGGAATGCTGTGCAGTTTATAAGCATAATCTGCGGTATGATCCCTTCCCTATGAAAAGTTTATTAAGCACTACTTTCAGTTTTGCTGCCTTCATTCAGTATTATTTATAAATGTAAATTTGTTTTTCTGGGGAAATGTCCTCAATGTTCTTTGTATCAGTTTTCTAGCTGCCATTGTTGTAGATTTCTGTTTATTTGTATAAATCAAATTGTGTTCTTAGAAGGGAGCTTTGTCTCTAGTTTCTATCTCACTCTTGAGTCAATATTCAACTTTAACTGTGATAATCAGATCATGTCCACATAACCAACTTCAGCCAGAAAAGGAGAAAAACCCTGGCTCAAGGGAAGACCAACACTATTATGTAGAGATACTTTAAAATAGTTTTTGATTTGTATTATGCCAAAACTTTATTTTAAAACTTCAAACTGATGATTTTGTCACAATTTAAATAAAGCACGCTAACCAAAATCTTCCTCTTTAACATGGGCAGTTTGATTATTAACACTTATCAGATGTATATGTCATCATTTGATCCATTTGGTCTCCGATCCATTGACACTGAGATTTCCTATTTGTTCAGTCAGTTGTAATTCTGTATACTAGCAATGATGGAGCACGGGGTGTGGTGCATACACGAATTTTGGAACACTGAAAAAAAATTAAATTAAATTAAAAAAAGAAAGCAATTCTATTTAAAATAACATCAGAAAGAATAAAATACAAACAAATTTACCAAAAAAAGTGCAAACCCTCTACTCTGAAAACTACAGAACATTGTTGAAGGAAATTAGACATAAATAATGAAAAGACATTCCATCTATTCACTGATTAGATTTAATATTGTTATGATGACAGTATTCTCCAAATTGATCTACAGATTAAACACAATATCCATCCGTCACAGCTGTCTTTTTCTTTGCTGAAATTGATAGTCTGTTCTTAAAATTCACATGGAATACAGGGGATACAGAATAGCCAAAACAATCTTGAAAAAAAAAAAACCCACAAATTTGGAGGATTCACACTTCCTGATTTCAAAATTTACCGCAAAGCTGCAATGCTCACAACAGTGTGTTATTTGCCTATACATATAAAAATAAAATTGAGAGTCCCTTATGTTTACAGTCTATTGATTTGTTGTAAGGATTTCAAGACAACCCCATGAAAAATTGTCTTTCAATGAATAGTACTAGGACAGCTAGATAGCCACATGAAAATGAATGAAGATGAACTCCTACCTCATTTGGTACATAAGAATGGATTAAAAATGGATCATAGACTGAAGAGTAAAAGCTAAAATTTTAAAACTCTTATGGGAAAACATAGGGTAAATTTTCATGATCTTGACTTAGGAAATGATTTCTTAGATATGACACTAAAAGCACAATGGCAAAAGGAAAAAATTCAACTTCATCAAAATTAAAAATATGTGTGCTTCAAAAGACACCATCAAGAAAGTGAAAAGACAATCCATAGGATAGGAGGAAAACATTTGAAAATCTTGTGTAATAAGGGATTTATATCCTGAATACATAAAGAACTATTACAATTCAATAATAATAAGAAAATAACACAATTAAAAAATGGCAATAGGATCGGAATTGACATTTTTCCAATGGCCAACAAACACATGAAAAGATACCCAACATCATTAGCCATTAGGCAAATACAAATAAAATGACAATGAAATACCATTTAACATACTCTAGGATGGCCACAATAAAAGAGACGATTAGGAGTTCTGGAGAGGGTAAGAGAAAACTGCAGCCCTCATACAGTGCTGGTAGGAGTGTAAACTGGTCTAGTCACTTTATTCCTCAAATGTTAAACATAGCTACTCTGCGATCTGCCGCCTCCACTCTTTAGGTATTTACCCAAGAGAAAGAAAAATGTGTACATGAAAGTTCATAACAACATTATTCATAAAAGCCAAAAATAAGAACAGCTTAAATATCTGTCAAATGCCCATCAACTAGTAAATAGGTAAACAAAAAGGAGATACCCATACAGTGGAATGTTATTCAGGAGTAAAAAGGGATAAAGTATTGCTACATGCTACAGCATGAATGAATCTTGAAAACAATATGCTATGTGAAAGAAGCCAGTCACAAAAGATCATGTATGATTCTGTTTATATAGTATGTCCAGAACAGGCAGCTTTATAAACAGAAAGTGGGTCAGTCATTGCCTATGGCTGGTGGATAAGTAAGAAATAGAGTGCTGTTGGGGTGATGAAAATCTCACAAAATTGATTGTGATAATGGTTGCACAACTTTGTGAATATCTTAAAAATAAATGAATTATACAAATTAAATTTGTGAATTACATCTCAATAAAGCTGTTACAAAAAGATATATAGGCAATATTTCATATTTTAAGTCAAAACTAAATCTAAATTATAGTATCATAATTTTATTTTTATTTTTTAATTTATTAAAAGATTTTATTTATTTGAGAGAGAGAGGATGAGAGAGAGAGCATGAGAGTGGGTAGGGTCAGAGGGAGAAGCAGATGCCCTGCTGAGCAGAGAGCCTGACGTGGGACTTGATCCAGGGACTCCAGGATCATGACCTGACCTGAAGGCAGTTGCTTAACCAACTGAGCCACCTATGCATCCCAGTATCATAATTTTAAAGTCATGCATAGTATCGGGATATGTCATCCAAGAGATGAATGGATGTATGAGCAAAGCTATCACATTCTGTCAGCCCACAATTGTTTGAGCCTTGTGTCTAGTTCTAATCTCTACCCTTTAATAAGGATGTGGAAAATTGAAGATTCTGAGCCGTTAGTCATAGTGATGCTAAATTATTACTGACCAAAATTTATGAAAACACATAGGATTTTGGTATCAGTGTAATTTAATCCAAATTGTGGTGTGGAGGACAGACCTAGACACTTGGGCTATGTAAGGAAGTCAAAGGTTATCTCTCAGTATATGAAATTTACTAGTATATGTCAGAAGAAGAAATGTACTAGCTCTGCACCATATCTATAAAGGATACAATTAAAGTAAAGTTGGAATAAATTGAAGCCAGGGAACTTTTACGTTACACATTGGTCTGATAATAAGACTATTTACAGGAAGATGATAATAAGAGCTTTAAAAGTCTAGAGATGGGGTGCCTGGGTGGCTCAGTGGGTTAAAGCCTCTGCCTTCAGTTCAGGTCATGATCCCAAGGTCCTGGGATCGAGCCCCACATCAGGTCTCTGTTCAGCAGGGAGCCTGCTTCCTTTCCTCTCTCTCTGCCTGCCTCTCTGCCTACTTGTGATCTCTGTATGTCAAATAAATAAATAAAATCCTTAAGAAAAAAGTCTAGAGACATTTAAGATTAGGAGATATTCATACTTTTTAGTGTTTAAAGAACATGAAAAATGCACAAGCTATTTTGTATATAAAATAACAGGATACAAAATAATATATACTAAATGATCACAACTAGAAAAACTTCATAGCAAAAACACTAGAGAGACATTTACCCTAAGTTTAGCAGTTATTATTTATTTGAGGATCAGTGGCCTATTGTCTTTTTTTATTCTTTCAGATTCCCCATAATTTATATAAATATGTTCATAATCAACAAATAAAATTTTAAAATACTTGTGAAATACATATGATCTTTCTTAGTGTATGTGTATGGGTCCTCTCCACATTTTGTCACATTTTCATCACATTTTTTCCACAGGGAAGAGATGTCTACCCAAAGAGCAAAGAAATTATTTTAACCTCTCCACTTCATAGATCTTTATTTTATTTAATTTGAGTATAGTTGACACACAATGTTACATTAGTTTTAGGTATACAGCATAATGATTCCTCTTCTCTATACTTTATGCTGTGTTCACCTCAAGTGTTGTCTGTCACCTTACATTATTATTTGGTATATTCCCTATGTTGTGCCTTTTATTCCTGTGACTTACTCATTCCATAACTAGAAGCCTGTGTTTCCTACTCCTTTTTACCTATATTGCCCATCCTCCCACCCTTCTGCCCTCTGGCAACCATCAGTTTGTTCTCTGTGTTTATAGGTCTGATTTTGCTTTTTGTTTGTTTATGCACTTGTTTTGTTTTTTAGATTCCACATATGAGTGAAATCATATGGTATTTGCCTTTCCCAATCTGCCTTATTTCACTTTGCATAATAACCTCTAAGTCCATCCATGTTGTTGCAAATGGCACAATCTCATCCTTTTTAATGGCTGCACAATATTCTATTACATATATGTTGTATGTATATATAAATACCATGTCTTCCATATATACCATATTTATATATATATAATACATATACCTACTATATATAATATATATAAATACCACATACTTCCATACCATACCATATTGATGTATATGTAAATACCACATCTTCCTTATCCATTTATCTATCAATGGACACATAGGTTGCTTTCATATCTTGGCTATGGTAAATAATATTGTAATAAACATACGGGTGCATATATCTTTTCAAATTAGTGTTGTTTCCTTTGGGTAAATACTTGGTAATGAAATTATTGGATTATATGGTATTTCTATCTTTTTAATTTTTTTGAGGAAACTCCATAGTGTTTTTACACAGTGGCTATACCAGTTTATATTCCCATCTACAGTACATAAGTGTTCATTTTTCTCCACATTCTCATCAACACTTGTTATTTCTTCTTTTTTTTTTTTTTATGCTGGCCAATATCACAAGGGTCAGGGATGTGTCTTTGTGGTTTTATTTTGCATTTCTCTGATAATGTGGAGCATCTTTTCATAGGTCTGCTGGCCATCTGTATGTCTTCTTTGAAAAAATGTCTATTCAGGTCCTCTGCCCATATTTTTAATCAGATTGCTTTTTTGGTGTTGAATAATAGAAGTTTATAGATTTTTTTTCTGATTTATTAGATCTTTATGATAACACTACTGTAACTTATTTTTGATTTGTTATTTTTTCACCAGATATATCTTACACACTATCTTTGCTCAAAAGAAATAGCATTTTAGTGAGAATTCTTCATCTCTGATTTTACTAGATGATTTATGCTACAGATATTTTTAATTACAAGCTATTTTGCAAGGCATGCATTTTACCCTGTATTGCTCACATATAAAGAATATATAAAGAGAAAAAGTAAACTGTTTCCAGGGTGTTATGGTTAATTATATTTTATAATGCCCCTGGCTTATCTGTCCTTTGTAGTTCTCAAAGACATAACTCAGCAAGTATTACTGAGTGATTACCCTGAGCAAGTTTCTTCTCAGAGTTTCAAAATCTTTATATTCCTACAGAGAAGATAAATAAAATATTGTTTCAAATTAATTTGATAATTCAGAATTTTTGTTTGTCAATCATCAGGTAAGCAAGCCTGCTAGAAAGTAAACACACAGTCAAAAAGTGTGCACTAGGGTGGAGCCTACTTTTTTAAAAAAGTGCTCTGGCTTCTTCTATTATTATTGTGTTGTTGTTGTTGTTGTTATTTGGTATTTGGTTTATGGTAACTTTCACTGAAAGTCCTACTTAGCTTTTCCATATGGATTTTAATTTTGATATCACATTAATGACTATAATAATATTTACTTAACATGCCTTCATTTCTCCAGAGCTGTAGTCTCCAAGTGATTATGATTTCTGTTCAGCCCATATTTTTGGAATAGGACCCTTACATGTGTTTGTTTTATAAAGTCCTGCACTAAAAACATCCAGGTTCAGATCATTACATTAAAAGGTCTTGCTCATCTTCCTTGTCAACAGGACAGTGGTCTTCCCAACCTTTGACTAGACTGCCTCTAGGCACTTTTAAAAAATGCAAATGCTGGGGCGCCTGGGTGGCTCAGTGGGTTAAAGCCTCTGCTTTCGGCTCAGGTCATGATCCTAGGATCCTGGGATCAAGTCCTGCATCGGGCTCTCTGCTCGGCAGGGAGCCTGCTTCCTCCTCTCTCTCTGCCTGCCTCTCTGCCTACTTGTGATCTCTGTCTGTCAAATATATAAATAAATAAACCTTTAAAAAAATGCAAACACTTTGGCCTCACCCAGGCTAATTATATGACAATATTGGAGGTGGGAGGGATGACTGGGGTTTTTTAGTGGGGTATTTTTGTTTGTTTGCTTTTGTTTCCTTTTAAGAGTATTACAGGTGGTTTACAAGGTAGAATAACTTGTGACTAGGGACTCTGCCTTGTTATATTTCGATTTTCACCATCTAACATAGTGCCCTGGATTAGTTGTTCTTAGAAGGCTTGTTGAATGAATGATGGACTAAACATCACCTCCTGTATTTGCCCAGGCCTGCATCCTAAGTCACATGAAGTCGGGTTGAGTTCCAGATTTAGTCATGTTGGTCTTCATTTTCTTAGCACAGGTGCAGCAGTGAACAGCAGTGAGAGTCTCCCTCCATCTTCGTCCGTCAATGACATCTCCTCCATGTCCACCGACCAGACCCTGGCGTCTGACACTGACAGCAGCCTGGAAGCTTCAGCAGGACCCCTGGGTTGTTGCAGGTGACTAGCCGCCTGCCTGCGAAACCCAGCGTTCTTCAGGAGATGATGTGATGGAACACACACACACACACACACACACGCACACTCGCAGACACACACACATTACACACAAACGCAGACACATAACTCTAAGAAAATGGCAAGGGAGAGAATCCGAGCCTAAAATTGAAACCAATCTTTCAGCCTGCTTCTTCTCCGGAGTTCTGTATTGCAGCTAAGCTAAACGTATATTTAACTTCTAGTTGCTCTTGCTTTGGTCTTCCTCCAATGATGCTTACTACAGAAAGCAACTCAAACACAATTAGAAAAGCCTTTTCCATAAAGTGTAATTTTAATGGCTGCAAAACCAGCAACCTGTAACTGCCCTTTCAAATGGCATGACAAGGTGTGCAGTGGCCCCATCCAGCATGTGTGTGTCTCTATCTTGCATCTACCTGCTCCTTTTGGCCTAGTCAGATGGATGTAGATACAGATCCGCATGTGTCTGTATTTATACAGCACTACTTACTTAGAGACGCTACTGTCAGTGTCCTCAGGGCTCTACCAAGATGTCATGCACTGGGGTACCACATGGTCCATTTCATGTGATCTATTACTCTGCCATAAACCCATCTGTAATATATTGCCCGTATATAAGCTATTTAGTTTGTTAATTGATTAAGCTGTATGTCTTATAAGAAAACATGTAAAGGGGGAAAATACGGGGGGAGTGAGCTCTCTTGGACCCTTGAAGATGTAGCTTCCAAATTTGAACTGATTAAATGGCACCTGTATACCAATTTGTAGAAAGAACATATGTGATGCTTATGTATAGTGTGGGGGCGGGAGGGAGTGACAGTTTCCAGGTACTAAACGGTTTGGCCTTTAGAAGGAAGGTGGGAAGAAGAGCTGACAGCCTTTTCTCTGACAGTGAGCAGGTAGGAGAGACTCGAGTATAGCATTGTGGTGAGGAAGACCTCGAGGAGATTATTACCCAGGCACTAGGAGACACCGACATCCATGTTTTAGACAGTAGACCCCATTTGTCATTTACAAATTATGTGTCACAACTGGAAAGGGCATGTCAGGTGGAGAGGCAGGGTTACAGAGTCCATATCTGATGGTAAAAAAAAAAAATCCCTCCCTGGAACAGAGTGGAGTTGCCTCTGGATGATGTCCTTAACAGGACATGAACCTATCTATATAGACTATTTTCCGACTGTGGGTTGTGTTTTCTTTAAGTGTGCTACTTCCCAGGTTTATACCCTGTACGGTTTTAAGAAATGTTAGTTTCCTCTTCTGGAATATATATATATATATATATATATATATATATATATATATATA
>RCUC01126604.1:0-28342 GCA_003697995.1 Taxidea taxus jeffersonii | reverse complement strand
ACACCCCTCACTGAAATGGACAGATCATCCAAGCAAAAGATCAACAAGGAAATAAAGGTCTTAAATGACACACTGGACCAGATGGACATCACAGATATATTCAGAACATTCTACCCCAAAGCAACAGAATACACATTCTTCTCTAGTGCCCATGGAACATTCTCCAGAATAGATCACATCCTGGGTGATAAATCAGGTCTTAACCAGTATGAAAAGATAGGGATCATTCCCTGCCTATTTTCAGACCACAATGCTCTGAAGCTAGAACTCAATCACAAGAGGAAATTTGGAAAGAGCCCAAATACATGGAGACTCAACAGCATCCTTCTAAAGAATGAATGGGTCTACCAGGAAATTAAAGAAGAATTGAAAAAAACCATGGAAACAAATGATAATGAAAACACAATGGTCCAAAATCTGTGGGACACAACAAAGGCAGTCCTGAGAGGAAAATATATAGCGATTCAAGCCTATCTCAAGAAACAGGAAAGGTCTCAAATACACAACCTAACCCTACACCTAAAGGAGCTCGAGAAAGAACAACAAAGAAAGCCTAAACCCAGCAGGAGAAGAGAAATAATAAAGAATCAAAGCAGAAATCAATGAAATAGAAACCAAAAAAACAATAGAACAAATCAATGAAACTAGGAGCTGGTTCTTTGAAAGAATTAATAAGATTGATAAACCCCTGGCCAGACTTATCCAAAAGAAAAGAGAAAGGACCCAAATAAATAAAATCATGAATGAAAGAGGAGAGATCACAACCAACACCAAAGAAATACAAACAATCATAAGAACATATTATGAACAACTCTATGCCAACAAATTCGACAATCTGGAAGAAATGGATGCTTTCCTAGAGACATATAAACTGCCAACACTGAACCAGGAAGAAATAGAAAACCTGAATAGGCCCATCACCAGTAAGGAGATTGAAACAGTCATCAAAAATCTCCAAACAAACAAAAGCCCAGGGCCACATGGCTTCCCAGGGGAATTCTACCAAATATTTAAAGAAGAATTAATTCCTATTCTCCTGAAACTGTTCCAAAAAATAGAAACGGAAGGAAAACTTCCAAACTCATTTTATGAGGCCAGCATCACCTTGATCCCAACACCAGACAAGGAACCCATCACAAAAGAGAACTACAGACCAATATCCTTGATGAACACAGATGTGAAAACTGTCACCAAAATCCTAGCCAATAGGATCCAACAGTATATTAAAAGGATTATTCACCACGACCAAGTGAGATTTATTCCAGGGCAACAAGGTTGGTTCCACATCCACAAACCAATCAATGTGATACAATACATTAACAAAAGAAAGAACAAGAACCATATGATACTCTCAATAGATGCTGAAAAGGCATTTGACAATGTACAGCATCCCTTCCTGATCAAAACTCTTCAAAATGTAGGGATAGAAAGCACATACCTCGATATTATCAAAGCCATCTATGAAAAACCCACCGCAAATATCATTCTCAATGGAGAAAAACTGAGAGCTTTTCTGCTAAGGTCAGGAACATGGCAGGGATGTCTATTATCACCACTGCTATTCAACACAGTACTAGAAGTCCTAGCCTCAGCAATCAGACCACAAAAAGAAATTAAAGGCATCCAAATCGGCAAAGAAGAAGTCAAACTATCGCTCTTTGCAGATGATATGATACTATATGTGGAAAACCCAAAAGGCTCCACTCCAAAACTGCTAGAGCTTGTACAGGAATTCAGTAAAGTGTCAGGATATAAAATCAATGCACAGAAATCAGTTGCATTTCTTTACACAAACAACAAGACCGAAGAAAGAAAAATTAAGGAGTCAATCCCATTTACAATTATACCCAAAACCATAAGATACCTAGGAATAAACCTAACCAAAGAGGCAAAGAATCTATACTCAGAGAACTATAAAGTACTCATGAAAGAAATTGAGGAAGACACAAAGAAATGGAAAAATGTTCCATGCTCATGGATTGGAAGAATAAATATTGTGAAAATGTCTATGCTACCTAAAGCTATCTACACATTTAATGCAATGCCTATCAAAATTCCATCCAATTTTTTCAAAGAAATGGAACAAATAATCCTAAAATTTATATGGAACCAGAAAAGACCTCGAATAGCCAAAGGAATATTGAAAAAGAAAACCAAAGTTGGTGGCATCACAATTCCCGACTTCAAGCTCTACTACAAAGCTGTCATCATTAAGACAGTATGGTACTGGCACAAAAACAGACACATAGATCAATGGAACAGAATAGAGAGCCCAGAAATAGACCCTCAACTCTATGGTCAACTAATCTTCGACAAAGCAGGAAAGAACATCCAATGGAAAAAAGATAGCCTCTTCAACAAATGGTGTTGGGAAAATTGGACAGCCACATGCAGAAAAATGAAATTGGACCATTTCCTTACACCACACACGAAAATAGACTCAAAATGGATGAAGGATCTCAACGTGAGAAAGGAATCCATCAAAATCCTTGAGGAGAACACAGGCAGCAACCTCTTCGACCTCAGCCGCAGCAACTTCTTCCTAGGAACAACGCCAAAGGCAAGGGAAGCAAGGGAAAAAATGAACTATTGGGACTTCATCAAGATCAAAAGCTTTTGCACAGCAAAGGAAACAGTCAATAAAACCAAAAGACAACTGACAGAGTGGGAAAAGATATTTGCAAACGACATATCAGATAAAGGGCTAGTATCCAAAATCTACAAAGAGCTTAGCAAATTCAACACCCAAAGAACAAACAATCCAATCAAGAAATGGGCAGAGGACATGAACAGACATTTCTGCAAAGAAGACATCCAGATGGCCAACAGACACATGAAAAAGTGCTCCACATCACTGGGCATCAGGGAAATACAAATCAAAACCACAATGAGATACCACCTCACACCAGTCAGAATGGCTAAACTTAACAAGTCAGGAAATGACAGATGCTGGCGAGGATGTGGAGAAAGGGGAACCCTCCTACACTGTTGGTGGGAATGCAAGCTGGTGCAACCACTCTGGAAAACAGCATGGAGGTTCCTCAAAAAATTGAAAATAGAGCTACCTTATGACCCAGCAATTGCACTACTGGGTATTTACCCTAAAGACACAAACGTAGTGATCCAAAGGGGCACGTGTACCCGAATGTTTATAGCAGCAATGTCCACAATAGCCAAGTTATGGAAAGAACCTAGATGTCCATCAACAGATGAATGGATAAAGAAGAAGTGGTATATATATACAATGGAATACTATGCAGCCATCCAAAGAAATGAAATCTTACCATTTGCGATGACATAGATGGAACTAGAGCGTATTATGCTTAGCGAAATAAGTCAACTGGAGAAAGACAACTATCACATGATCTCCCTGATATGAGGAAGTGGAGATGCAACGGGGGTGGGAGTTAAGGTGGTAGGAAAAGAAAAAATGAAACAAGATGGGATCGGGAGGGAGACAAACCAAAAGAGACTCTTAATGTCATAAAACAAACTGAGGGGGGTGGGGGGGAGAGGGGTTGGGAGAGGGTGGTGGGGTTACATTATATGTTTAAATAAAGCTTAAATAAAAAAGAAAGATACAAATTAACCAATGTTATAGATTATAAAAATAGATCCTTGGAAAAGTGGTCATATCCTGAGGCTTCATTTATTCAGCATATTTACTGAGCAACTATTAGCACATGCTTATTTTTTAGAATTCCATTATTATTGCTCTTCCACCTCTGTGAGCACCTAAAAATATGGAGCATTTTGTGTATGACCTAAGTCCAATCTCCGTTATTATATAGATGAGTAAACAGATGCACTGAAAAGTGATGCATTTCCCGGTGTTGTGCAGAGTTGATGACAGAGCTGAGGGAGAAACCAGCTTGGAACCTTTTGATTTCATTCTCTCTATTGCTTACACTTTTTCTATTTCATTGATTTGTGCCCTTCATTATTTCCTTCATTCCACTTGCTTGGGGTTTAATTTGCTCTTCTGAAGTTTCTTTTTTTTTTTTTTAAAGATTTTATTTATTTATTTGACAGATAGAGATCACAAGTAGGCAGAGAGAGAAGCAGGGGGTGGTGGGGTGGGGGAAGCAGGCTCCCTGCTGAGCAGAGAGCCCGATGCGGGGCCTGATCCCAGGACTCTGGGATCATGACCTGAGCTGAAAGCAGAGGCTTTAACCCACTGAGCCACCCAGGCGCCCCTCTTCTGAAGTTTCTTAACATGGAACTTTAGATCATTGATTTATATCTGTTTTCTTATCTAACATAAGCATTTAAAGTTTATAAATTCCCCTCTAAGCACTCCTTTAGCTGCACCCCTCAAATTTTGATGATGTATGTTTCATTCAGCTAATTTATTTTCATTCAGTTCAAACTATTTCCTAAATTCTCTGGTGATTTACTCTACTCGTGGATTACTTAGAAGTATGTTAACTTTCAAATATTTAAGTTTTTTTTTTTTTGAGATACTTTGTTATTGATTCTTAATTTGATTCCACTGTGATCAAGGAGTAAACGGTATGATTTGAATATTTTTTTGAGGTTTATTTTATGGCCCAGCATATGGTCTATGCTGATGAATGTGCTATGCAACTTAAAAAAAAAAAACACCTGCGTTTGTTGGGTGTAGTGGTTTATAAATATCAAACAGGTCAAGGTAGTATTGCTCAGAACCCATGTCTCTACTGATTTGTCTAGTTGTTCTGGCAATTGCTGTGGAGCTTAAAACTCTCTGAATATAAGAATGATGCAATTGCCTATCTTTCCCTTTAGTTGTATCAATTCATTTCATTGGCTTTTTTTTTTTTTTCCTCTAGAGGTTTGTACTTCTAATCCCATTCACCTTTTTCACCTGTTATGGCTACTGCTTTATTGTATTTTAATGCTGCACATGTTGTTTTATTAGACCATGTATGGCTATATCTTCCTGACTCACCATTTTATGGTTATGAAAAGTTCTTCCTTATCTCTTATGTTTTTTTGTCAGAAAATCTACTTTATCTCATATTAATACAGCCACTCCAGCCTTCTTTATGCTTGTTGTTTGCATGGCATGTTCTCTTCCATACAGTTACTTTTTATTTTTGTGTTTTTTAAATATAAAGTCCATCTCTTGTATACAGAATATAGTTGGGTCAAGCTTTTTAAAATCTATTTTGATTACTCTGCCTCTTAATTGAAATGTTTGATCTACTAATAGCTAATAAAATTAATGCTGTGGTTGTGTTTGGGTATATCATTCCATTGTTTGTTTTCTATTTGTTCACTCTGTTTTCTCTTCTTCCCTTCATGCCCTTTAAGCATTATTTTAATAATATTTAATATTTAAGTTATTAAAAATTCAGTTACAATTTTCTTATTGGTTTTCAGTTATACTTCTCTACATTATTATTTTAATGATTGTTCTGGGAATTAAAACATATGTCTTTAACTTTTCACAGTCCACTTACAGTTATATATTTCTCCTCATTAAATGTGGAAATCTTGCAAACATGTAGTTCCATTTTTCCCTTATTTTATGTCACACCTGTAAATGTTATAAACCATGACAATGCTATAATTTTTTTCTCTAAACAGTCATGCATATAATATGTATTATATGTCATATGTATTATAAAAATTTTGAGAAGAAAATGACAAAAAAAAAAAAACCCCACCCCAGAAGTTTTGTATTTACCCAGCTATTTACTGTTCATGATGCTCTTCATTACTTTCTGAGGATCTGAGGTTCCATCAGATATCTTTCAGTTTCAAGAACTTCCTTTAGCATTTCTTATAATGTAGGTCTGCTGGTAACAAATTCTCGTATTTTTATCTGAAAATGTCTTTATTTTGCTTTCACTCTTGAAGAATATTTTTACTTGATATAGAATTCTGGACTGATAGTTTTTTCTATCTACAAACATGATTATTTCACCCTGTTCTGGTCTCCATGGTTTCTTATGTAAAGTTAGAAGTGAATTCAAATGTTGTTCCATTACATGTAAAATGTTGTTTTTCTACTGCTGCTTACTAGATTTGCTTCTTTGGCTTTAACAGTTTGCTACAGTTTGGCAATCTTTGTGTTTATCCTTTTCTGCTGTTTGTTGAGTATCTAGAATCAATAAAATTATATTTTTCATTAAACTTGGGAAATTGTTAATTACTTTTTTTTTTTTTTTGCCTCATTCTCTATTTGTTCTTCTTCTAGGACTCCAATTACATTTGGGAATAACAGTATAATAAAGCATCATTTACTAGAAGCCGGAATCAACAATTATCAACTCATGGCCCCTCTTATTTAATCTATAGCCTACTCTCTACCTCTGTTCTCCACTGACACCTCACCCAGGATCTTTCTGTAGCAAATTCCAGACATTTTACCATATTATTTGTAAAGAGTGGATAATCACACACATTCAATAGATTATATTTTAGAGCAGTTTTGGTTCACAACAAGACTGAGCAGAAAGTACAGATTTCCCATACGTTCCCTGCCCCCATACACTCATAACTCCCTGCATTGTCAACACCCCCACTATGGGGTACATCTGTTACAACCCATGAAACTACATTGCCACATTATTATTATTCAAAGTCCAGAGTTTATACTAGGGTTCTCTAGATGTTGTATGGTTTTGAACAAATATATAAAGATAGGTATTCCCCAGTATCACACAGAATAGTTTCACTGCCTTAAAAACTCTTTGTGCTCTGCCTATTCTTACCTCTACTCCTTCCTCCAACCCCTGATATTTTTACTATCTCTATAGTTTTCCCTTTTTCACAATGTCACATAGTTGAAACTGTACAGTATGGGGCCTTTTCACATTGACTTCTCTCACTTAGTAATATGCATTAAAACTCCCTCCATGTCTTTTCATAACTTGATATGCCCTTTTTTCTTAAGCACTGAATAATGTTTTCCTGAATGACTATACCAGTTTATTTATCCATTTACCTACTGAAAGGCATCTTGGTTGCTTCCAAAGTGCTGGCAACTAGAAATAATTGTTGTACCTGAAGTCATCACCTAACCCAAGGTCATCTACATTTTTTTCTTACATTACTAGAAGTTTTATAGTTTTGCATTTTATATTTTGGTCCATGATCCATTTTGAGTTAATTTTTGTAAAATTATTAGTAATGTCTAGATTCATTACTCTCCATGTGTCCAGTTGTTCCAGCATCATTTATTGAAAAGCCTATCTTCTCTCCATTGTATTACCTTTGCTCCTCTGTCAAAGGTCAGTTGGCTATATTTGTTTTGGGCTATGTATTCTATTCTATTATCTGGGCTATGTATTCTATGGGCTATGTATTCTATTCCATTATCTATTTATGTATTCTTTTGGCTATAACAGTTTTGGTTACTATAGCTTTACACTGACATCTTATACGGCATGTTATCATGTCATTTATAAAGAGTTAAAGGATAATGACTTTTTAAACTGTCAACAGTGTTTAATAATTGAAGTTATTATGAATGCATGTTTGCCTGGGACAATCCTGCATTATTCCCTATTTTTAAAAAATTTTATTTATTGTTAAAATTTCTTTTCAGTGTTCCAGAATTCATTGTTTATGCACCACACCCAGTGCTCCATGCAATACATGCCCTCCTTAATACCTACCACCAGGCTCACCAAACATCCCACCCCCCTCCCCTTCAAAACCCTCAGTTTGTTTCTCAGAGTCCACAGTCTCTCATGGTTCGTGTCCCCCTCCAATTTCCTCCAACTCAAGGATAATGACCTTTGAAAATTGTAACCATATAGCATTACAACACATAAAATAGCAACAATAATTCTTTAATATAATATTGTTTAAATATTATTAGAACAACAGTGTTTAAAGATTTTTCCAAATGTCTAATTTTCTAAACACAATTTGTTGGTTCAACTCGGGATATAAATAACATCTGTACAATGCAATTAGATACATCTCTGAAATATCTTTTATTATATAGAATGTCCTCTGGACTCTCCTTCTCTTTAATATTCTCTGACTGTTACTGAAGAAATGGGGTTGTTTGCTGTAATTTCCAGCAATACTGGTTTTACTGATTATCCACTGATTATGTTCTTCTATCCCCTGTATTTCCTATAAAATGTTAAGTAGATCTAGACATTCAAGTTTGACTTTTTGGCAAGAATACATCATTGGTGTACTGTAAGACTTGTTTCTAAGTAAATAAAAAATAGCTTTTGCATGATAAGCTTGATTTGGTACCTTTAGCACCCAAGGATGGGGAATGGGGTCATCAGAATAGAAAGTTCCTTTCAATGTTTATAAGTTGTTATAAAAAAATATCTTATGAGTAACAAATCTGAAGCCCATGCAGATGTGAAGAGTTCAGTGTTAAAGGTCAAATAAAACAAATGAAAAATTAATCTGAAGTTTCAGCTATAGATGGAAGACTGAAACCACACATCATTAACTTTAGCTCTAACCCAAACCATCTCTCTCTACATATAAAGAATTTTGTCATTTTATATATTTGTGTGTGTGTGTGTGTTCATGCATGTGTGTATCTGCATATAGTATATGCTGCATATAGGTATATATACACCATATGTGTACTGCATACAACTGTATGTTACAATAGTTAATAATACAGCTAAATATACAAAGTATAAATCCACAAAATAAAAGAGGAAAGGAGAGGAAATAATAGCTAGAAGAATTTGAAAGCTGCCAATTATTTGGGTAAGCGGAAACTGATTTAGCAGATCTAAAAAAGTCAGATGCTAAATTGGCAGTATGAAAGACAAAAAGATGCAACCTACTTTACATTGCAAAATTCCCCAAAGGCTTAAGAATTTGTGGTATGGGAACTTCTGAAAGTAGGGATCAAATGATCAGTTTAAAAGCTGTTTAAAAAACAGTTACATGTTCCGGGGTCTTCTCTTCCTCCCTATACAGTTGGGAACATGCCTTCTACCTTCCCACTCCAGCAGATTACAGCTGTTTTCTCTGGAGGGTAAATAGACAGCTGTACAACCAGTTAAGAGCAGCCACTGTCCTGACCTCCAAACCTTCTTTCTGTTGATTTTCAGGATACTGAGAGCAGTTTGTTTTTGGCAGGAGACAAGAACAACTGTCTTTAGAAAATCTGACCAGTCCCAGAAAAATGACCTAAATATAATAATATTAGGGATTCCCCAATGAAAAGGCCCATCCATCCACACTACACTATGACGCTCATAGTTGATAAGCCCCATCCAGTCCATGGAACTTACAATCCAGTTCAGCTTCTTAGTGCTCTACTGCTAAATATGAATAAATATCCAAAGCTTGCTAGAAATTTCAGAAAAGTTTATGATATTTATTCTAATTATTGAGAAGAATAAAGAAATTTGGAGACTATGTAAAAAGAAAAAAGAAAACTTCTAAAATAGTATAATTATCTCCAGAGAAATAAGAAATCAAAAGAACCATAGAAAAGAATACTCAGAGAAAAAAAAAACTTCTTATAAATGAGAAACAACATAGCAGAAATGAAAACCCAGTAAGTTTGGACAATCTGAAATATAACATTGTTAGCTACTGGAATTTTTTAAAAAAAGGTTGGATAATAAATGTGAGTAAGTTTCTCAGAAAGTAGAATAAAAGTCAAAAGACTTAAAGAATTTTTTAAAAGATCAGAAGATTCAAATACTACAGAAAAGGATAAAAAGAGGGCAAAAGGGATTCCAATAAATAATTTAAGAAAAATTCCCCAAATCTAAAGACTTTAGACTTATCACAATGAATAAAAGGGCACATACTCAGAACAACATTATGAACTTTCAAAACCTGGGAAAAGGAAAAGATCCTACAAAAGATTCTATATGCAGATATTGACAGACACTGGAGGACAACAGTGAAAAGGCTTCAGAATTCTGGGGAAACAGGATTTCCAACCTAGAATTATATATCCAGCCAAGCTATCATGAAGATTTTCATCATATATTCAAGGTCTCTCTCTTCATATATATATATATATATATATATACACATATATAACTTTTATATATACATAACTTCTTATATATATATATACTTTTACAAAGTAACTTTTTTGAGAACACTGAAAAATAAAATTGTATATAATACACAATATATATGTATATATACATATATGCATTATATGTATAATTTATATACATACACACATAATTTATTTTATATATACATATACTAATTCTATACTGATATTTTATATTAATATAAAACATAAAATATGTATTTTATATAAATATATAATATATATTTCAAAAATATATGATATATATGCATATATTTATACATAAATATATAAATTATATTATATAGAATATATAAAATATATAAATATAAAATATATGATATAAAATATATTCTTATATTAATATAAAATAATTATATAAAATATATAAACCAAAATATTTTTATATTAATATTAATATATGAAATATATTGATTTTATTTTTCAGTGTTCTCAAAAGTTACTTCCCATGTAGTCTTTCCCCAGGAAGTTACTGGAGGTTGAGTTCTATCCAGTGACGGGAGCAAATCAAGAAAGAGGATGTTATGGGACACAAAAGCAGTTGATTCAATACTAAAGAAGTGCAGAGAAAAAAATCTAGGATGATGATGGGAGACCCTAAGATGACAGATGTGAGGCTGACCTAGAGAGCATCCAGTCTAGAGGAGAGAAGCCTGAGAAGCTGTGGGTGAGATTTTTCAAGAAGATAAATTTAATGAAATATCTATGTGTTTGAATACAATACAAGGACGCTTTGCATAACTTGGGTGGAAGAGGTTTTGGGATGAGAGAAAACTACATGGAATACATTAAAAATAAAAAAGTACAATAGGAAAAGGATGCTAGTATGTTGCTGACTTACCACTGAAGCCATTTACATAAGTATAATAACTTGAACAATGAATAATGAGGCAACCAAAGCAAACATATTGGGAGGAAAGGCTAGGGAAGTGTGCTTATATGGTAGAGGTGATGAAGGAGAGTTAAGTTCTCATCTTCTGCTTTAAGGAAGACAGTAGAGACTAAGCAGAAGAAATAAAAAGTAACAGTATAGACCTATTAGAGATGTTGAGGTAAATACCAAAAGGATCAGATTAGCTAAAGGAGCTGAAAGCGAATGGTTTTAGGAAGCAGGCAAATGTGAAGGGAGGGTATATAGAGGGACTGACTGTTCATTTTCACAACCAGCTCTGTGGAACCACTTGACTCTTTATGTATGTAGCTTAAAAATGTAAAAAGGTAACCTGAGGGGCGCCTGGGTGGCTCAGTGGGTTAACGCCTCTGCCTTCAGCTCAGGTCATGATCCCAGAGTCCTTGAATCGAGCCCCACATCGGGCTCTCTGCTCAGCGGGGAGCCTGCTTCCTCCTCTCTCTGCCTGCCTCTCTGCCTGCTTGTGATCTCTGTCAAATAAATAAATAAAATCTTTTAAAAAAAAAAAAAGGTAACCTGACATATCTGCTACTATAACTTCATCAATAACATTGAATACATATTTCCAGAGGGCTTATTTGGTACCAACTGCTGGGCTAGAAACTGCAGTCACCATACTGAGGGAGCCCAGTGGCTGTAGCACATGGACTCCTTATGCCATCCAAGGGCTTTGGGGGTGGGGGATCAGATGAGGGCAGGGCAGAGACACAGAGTAGAATGGAAGACAACTCCATGGCCATCTGACATTGGGTGCATGCATACTCAGGTGAGGCCTGGTTCCAGGAGCCCCTATGATTTAGCTAGAGAAATTTAACAAGCATTTTCAAAGGAAAACTTTGGAAGAAAGAAAGGAATGGGGATAATTTTTGTAAGTCATTTTAAATGGAAAAGAAGCAGGGGCAGCAGGAATTGATCAGACATCCAGGAAAATAATTTTAAAAGAAAAGGAAGTTTAAAAAAGAGTTTTAAAGACTGACCCTTAGGAATTTCACTTTTGTGCTCTGGCAGAATACTTTGTGATCTTCAAGAAAGAGATGGCTTTCTTGATAGCCCTTGTGGGTGAGTTAAGAGGAAGTTTCTGATTCCTTCCTTATCATTCTCTGGTCATTTATGATTTTCTAAATGTCAAGTCTAGCAACCAGTTCTCAGAATTCATCCGTTGGACACATTTGCAACATTTGACCTTGCCAATAATCTCTTTATTCCAACATGATTCTTGTTCTTTTAAAAGATTTAAAAACAAGTTTTTAAAAAAAAATTTTTTTTTAAGATTTTATTTATTTATGTCAGAGAGAGAGCAGGAGCAAGCACAGGCAGACAGAGTGGCAGGCAGAGGCAGAGGGAGAAGCAGGTTCCCTGCTGAGCAAGGAGCCCGATGTGGGACTTGATCCCAGGATGCTGGGATCATGACCTGAGCCGAAGGCAGCCGCTTAACCAACTGAGCCACCCAGGCGTCCCTAAAAACAAGTTTTAAAAAAATTTTATTTTCGGGGTGCCTGGGTGGCTCAGTGGGTTAAAGCCTCTGCCTTTGGCTCAGGTCATGATCCCAGGGTCCTGGGATCGAGCCCCTGCATCCGGCTCTCTGCTCAGCAGGGAGCCTGCTTCCTCCTCACTCTGCCACTTCCTCTGCCTACTTGTGATCTCTGTCTGTCATATAGATAAATAAAAATCTTTAAAAAAATTATATTCGTGTTCCAAGATTCATTGTTTATGCATCACACCAGTGCTGCATGCAATACATGCCCTCCTTAATACATATCACTAGGCTCACCTATCCCCCCAACTCCCTCCCTTCCAAAACCCTCAGTTTGTTTCTCAGAGTCCACAGTCTCTCATGGTTCATCTCCATCTCCAATTTCCCCCAATTCACTTTTCCCTTTCTTCTCCTAATGTCCTCCATGTTATTCCTAGTGTTCCATAAGTAAGTGAAACCATATGATAATTGACTTTCTCTGCTTGATTTCTTCCACTCAGCATAATCTCCTCCAGTCCCACCCATGTTGATACAAAAGTCAGGTATTCGTCCTTTCTGATGGCTGAGTAATATTCCATTGTATATATGAACCATATCTTCTTTATCCATTCATCTGTTGAAGGGCATCTTGGCTCTTTCCACAGTTTGGCAATTGTGGCCATTGCTGCTATGAACATTGGGGTACATATGGCCCTTCTTTTCACTTCATCTGTATCTTTGGGGTAAATACCCAGTAGTGCAATTGCAGGGTCATAGGGAAACTCCATTTTTAGTTTCTTTCTTTTTTTTTTTTTTTATTTATTTGACAGACAGATATCACAAGTAGACAGAGAGGCAGGCAGAGAGAGGGGAGAAGCAGGCTCCCTGCTGAGCAGAGAGCCCGATGCGGGGCTCGATCCCAGGACCCTGAGATCATGACCTGAGCCGAAGGCAGAGGCTTTAACCCACTGAGCCACTCAGGTGCCCCTCCATTTTTAGTTTCTTAAGGAATCTCCACACTGTTTTCCAAAGTGGCTGTACCAACTTGCATTCCCACCAACAGTGTAAGAGGGGTCCCCTTACTCCACATCCTCTCTAACACTTGTTTACTGTCTTGTTGATTTTGGCTGTTCTAACTGGTATAAGGTGGTATCTCAATGTGGTTTTGATTTGAATTTCCCTGATGGCTAATGATGATGAACATTTTTTCATGTGTCTATTAGCATTTGTATGTCTTCTTTGGAGAAGTGTCTGTTCGTGCCTTCTGCCCATTTTTTGAATTTATTTATTCATTAGAGACAAAGAGGGAAGCAGAGGCAGAGGGAGAAGCAGGATCCCCAAGGAGCAGGGAGCCTGATGCGGGACTCAATCCCAGGACCTTGGAATCATGACCTGAGCCAAAGGCAGACACTCAACCATCTGAGCCACCCAGGTGCCCCCTTGTTCTTCCCTTGATTTTTGTGACATGCCCTCCCACCCCATGACTCTTCCCTGGTTCTCCTCCCTCTGTGATGAGTCCTTCTGCGGGCCTTCTTCAGCAGGTAGTGGTCAGGTAATTGTCTTCTCAGGGATGTGTGACTAGCTGAAGAGTTTGTAGGCAGATGGGACAGAATATTACAAGAAAAATGTGATAAAAATTACGAGAACAACCATATCACTATCAACAATGACTATAGCAACATAGCTAGTGGGACAGGAGTCATGGTTATGATGCTGATGAAGACAGTGTAGCCAACTGCAATGTTAACTGTGTCTAAGAGTTTATGAGCTAGACAGGAAAAAGGTATTTTGACATATGTTCGCTTTTATTAGCTAAATTACCAACAGGTAACCCAAAGACCCAGATCCTGTTTATAAAATATTTATCGTCATGTATTTATAGCCTGGCCAGTAACAAAAAAGTTTTCCAGTGATACATATGATAAAATTGAATTATAAATGTGAGTAAACAGAGGTACCTGGGTGGCTCAGTGGTTGTGTCTGCCTTTGGCTCAGGTCATGATCCCAAAGTCCTGGAAGCAAGTCCCCCAGCTCATGCTCTCTTCCTCTCTCTCTCTCTCAGATAGATAGATAGATAAATAAATAAATAAATAAATTTAAAAAAGAGTAAAAGAAAAAAAGTAAAATACAGCTAACTTTGCTTTAGAAACCTAATCTTGGTTAAAAAGCTTGTTGAAATTTATAATAACTTTTCAGAAAACACCTAACACTCTTACACAACTAATAGAATATTCTACAGCACATGATCAAAAAAGAAACACATTACCATCGTGTAGCAAATCCAGAATTAACATGTCATTTTTCTATTTATACCCTCTAAGAAAGCTACATGCAAGGATGCAGAGACAAGAGAGTGCCTCAGAAAGCTTGCTTACAGCAATGATGCTTGTCTTGCAATGCCAGAATCATTTCTAGAGCATGCCACTTTCATGGCATACTGATATAGAAAGTCTTAGTAAAACCAAATTATTCCTTATACATTTTTAGCGCTGAAGGTGAGGCCAACTTTGCTAACTGATGTGCAGCCAGGCTGACCACATTAATGTGGATGTGCTAAAACCAATGCTACCTGTGTGTGAAAGCACCTTTGAGAATCTTAACTCTTTTTCTTGGCTCTGTGTTTTTGTAAATTTGCTCCAAGTCCTGGCTTACCTCTCAGCTTTCCTCTAACTTACATTATATTCAGCTTTCTCCTCTTTTTTTTTTTTTTTTTTAAAGATTTTATTTTTATTATTTATTTGACAGAGAGAGATCACAAGCAGGCAGAGAGAGAGAGGAGGAAGCAGGCTCCCTGCTGAGCAGAGAGCCCGATGTGGGACTCGATCCCAGGACCCTGAGATCATGACCTGAGCCGAAGGCAGCGGCTTAACCCACTGAGCCACCCAGGCGCCCCCAGCTTTCTCCTCTTAACCACTGAATTCTTCTTCTGTACCTCAAGAAGGCCTTGAAATCCCCCTTTCTTCCAAGAAGTCCCCTTGACTTGTTGGAATAGTAGTCCTTGAACCACCTCATTTGGTGGTTCATAAAAACCCCATTGGGTATGGGGTTTTTATGTGCCTACCCTTCATTCTCTGGGCCATAAAAGCACTTACTTGTCCCTATTTTGCTTAAGTTTTATTATCCTCTAGTACTTATATGCCTCCCTGAGCTGTGTCACTGATGGAGGGACAGCAGAAAGCATGTTTGGCTGGGAGGAAGAACTGCCATGGGTAATTTAAGGAGTGATGAAGCCATACAACTTTCAGTAACACATCCTGCCCTGGTGGTCTTAAAAGTCACTAACCTCTTTCTTAAACTCTGATTTCCTCATCTGTGAAATGGACATAATACCTTCTAGCTCATAAGGTTGTCACAAGGCTATTGGAAGGCTAAATGAGGTAATCTGGTATAATGCCTAGCATATGGTATGCCCCCAACAAGTAGAGAATTAGCAGAACAGCTGGTAAATCCTTTCTGACAATGATTAGACAAATATAAGGTAAACTAGAATTTAAGTATTTATTTTGCACATTAAAACTAGACATAAAAAATGATATAGTTAATGAAAATGTAGAAATAAAAACACTTGGTGAAAAATGACAACTAAATTACATCTTGTATTAAAGACACATTCTTTATTAGATGAATGCTCTGTAGTGGATATTTAAAATAACAAACATCCAGGACTGTAGATTTGTAATTTAGTTCATCATCATGTTAGGTGCAATAGTTAACATGCTTAGGAGAGACAATATTCTGTATATTACTTAATAAGCTTTATCAAGCACATTTGTAAAAATTAAACTTTCACTTCCACTTATTATGATTTTCCCCATACACCAAATGAATAAACATAACAACACTGACTTATTCTAAATAATGGATACTGTATCTGGAGATCTATACTCTAAAATTACTTGTATTAGTAAAGATATTAATTTCAGCCTTAACAAGGGATTCTGTGACACCCACAGAAAAATTTGAGAACCCTAACACACAGCCAATGGATAAGAAAATTACTCAGTTTTCTGAGCAAATGGTATGGTAAAATTAGGTAGGGAAAGCTGTCTTTGAAAGAGGTCACGGTGCCCTGTGCCTATTCTGGTAAACGAAGTCAGCAGTGAATGTAGGACAAATGGCATGAGGTTCATCAGCAGTTCCTACCACCTGGTAACCGAGGAGTGTCTGAATCTTCAGAAAACACAGACTATGCCAGAAGAATGTTTTTAGCTACTGAGCAAGATACTTCAAGTGGTAAGGAGCAGTAGAGAGAAAAGACATTGCTGGAGGGGAAGGAGTGACCAGAGGTGGGCAGGAGTGCCAGCTGTCACCAGGAAGCCTGGCTTGTTCTTTAGGAGGCAGTAAAGACTGCAGCTATTTCCACTAGCATCTATTGGGGTATCTAAGCTCTTACCACAGTAACAAATGGATCCTAAGGGACAGGCAATGCATTGACATGGAGAAACACTTTAAGAGTGAGTGGGACAAAGAAAAGCTACACTGAAAGTGCTTAATGTTTATTAGCTCAGTGAGAAATAAAAATGAGGCAGCAAGACACAAAGTTAACTCGTGGACACCTGGACCACAAATAATTTACACCAAATATAACAATTTTCTTAGGCAAACTGCAAATTCTCTAAAATTCCACTTGAATTAGGAGAGTTAGAGGTATTTGTATGAAATAAGGTTTTTAAGTAAAGATGTACAGTTTAGGACAGTTAAAGTTCCAAAGATGTCTAAATATAACTTTCCAAATCTTCTTACCAATCTCTCCACATGTCTTGGAAGCTGCAGACAATAAAAGTCTAGTATATGAGACACTGAAGAATGCCTTAGTTACATCACATGCCATCTCAAAGCACTCCCTGTAAAAGTAGCTCTCCTTGCGGCATTCATCATGCAACACCTAGCTAAGAATATATAGATTTAAAGGTATTTTAAGACATGTAGAGCCCAATGTAATAAAAATGACAAAACAAGTTATTGCTTGGGCATTTTAAATAAGGACATTTTGGTTGAAATAAAACATACAAACATTTTTCTAAGCTGCCAATTTGGGGAAAAGAGAAAGAGTACAAACCTAATGCTTTGTATGCTAATACCTTTAGGGCACTTAAGAAAGTGGTAACAATTTATTACTTGTTATCTTTTGAATGCCCCTTTTTTTGGGTGGTATTTATGTTTTCATCATAGTTGAAGAAGCAGCTTGGAAACAGGTGAGCTGCAAGTGCATGCTACTCTTGAACTTGTTCAGCAGCTCTTCCAGTAACCTGTAGGGAGGAGAATCTATTTTACAACCTGGCAGAGTGAAGGTTGCTTAGCAACATAAAACAGCCAAGTGCTCAGCTTGAGCTTCTGCTTGTTGAAGTTATTTACTTATTGATTCTTAACTCAATAACAGAAGTAAATTAGTCAAAGAAGCTAGTCAAAAGGATTATGTATTTATATACATATCTATATTTATATATAAAAATCTCCCACCTGTCTCCTTTCCCTAGAGTAATTAGATTTCTTCCTAAAACATATTAATGCTTGGGCTTATACTTTTTTACATTCACTTTTTAAAATTTTTAAAAATACTAAAATGTACTCTTTTTGGCATACAGCTCTATGAGTGCTGATAAACACATATTAGCAACCTAATAACTGCCATAATTGGGACACAGAATAGTTCTATCACCCTCCAAATCCTCTTGTGCTGCCCTTTTGTGGTCACCTTTCTCCTTTCTCTCACCCATAGGTAGTTACCAGTCTACTGTCTAGCTCCTCCTATTTTGCATTTTTGTTTTGAACAAATAATAATGGAGAGAGGTAAACTGAAGTGGTGAATTAAGAACCAGAAGAATCAAGGTCAGTTCTAACTCAGTGGGCAAAGTATACTAGCACTTAATAACTCAACTGCTTTTTTAAACTGGTTTGATGTGTAATTTTAGAGCTTAGATAGAGTTCATCTGGTTCAGATGAAGCAAAGAATTGGGCTTAATGATACTGGAGTCAAAAGATTATTTCACGGGTTTAACAATGCTCAAAATTAGAACACCATCTCCAAGTGACATTTTCTGAGCCTCACGTCTTCTCTCTGACCTCTGAGTTTTCATAACACTCACCCTTGCAAAATCACAGAGCCTATACCATGGTTTTCATGTCTGTAGACTAAGCAGCCAAATGCAAAGGCAGGTGGACTTCAGTTATGGTTAGTGAAGAAGCAAAGACCTACAATGTTTCCACTACCTCAGTTAAGGGCATGTTGAGCATTTATGAAATTTGCCTGGCCTGTATTTTGTCTCAGGTCAAAATTTCCTGTTTTATGAGTAGCAGAGTTTAAATTCTGGTCAAGACCATTAACATAGTGTTAGTGAAACATAAACAATTTCATTATGTCAAAAGTAATTTCATTACTTTTTTATGACTTTACATTATATAAAGGAAAAATGTACATTGTTGGGCTACTAAAAGGAAAAAATCATCAAGTCCTGCCTTTTACTGGCTTTTTATATTTCTCTTAGTATTATCTTCTTAAAAATGTAGGGCAATAATATAGTTTATGGAGTCAAAATAAACTTTCTTAAAATATTTTCTGTATTAGTCACTTAAAAAAAGAAAAGAACTAATTTCTAAACTGCCATAAACCCAGAGGAAAGGTTTTACCTTATTCTGTCACTTTGGAGACAAGCCAGGTACAGCCAACATAATGCATACTATAAAGGGCTAATAAGTAGTGCTTTTCCTTAAGTCCAAATCATTATCTATTCAAAAAGTACTTTTAGGTAACCAAACCTTGAAAACAGCATACAGAACTTACTTTTTATCTGCTCCACTTGAAAGCTGAGGCAGGGCTTCCAAAGCCTGTTTAAAACTAGACCTGATACACAGAAAAGCAACATTTAAATTAAACATTTTGTACTTCTAAGTGGAATGAAGAACATCATTAAAAATTCTTAAGCATATCGTAAATGTAAAGAAACCAGTATAAGCCAGTGAAACACATAGAAATATGAGACAAAGTAAAAGTGAAAAACAATAGAAAAAGTAAAAGTAAAAGTGAAGGTACAGGGTATAGTTCTCAGGCGAAGGCCTTGTAGGAGTAGGGTCAGAAAAAACTCAACTAGGAAATGAAACAGAACTTGAAAAGCTAAAAGAAAGAATGATTTTGACAAAAGGATGCTACTCATGGTACATGAGAGCTTAATGTGGCCATGTTCAATTTTTAAAGTCTTTTCAAAACAAAACTGAACTATTAAAGCAACTGGTAAGAAAGGAAGGAATGAAGTAGAAATAGGAATGATTTTAATGATCATTAAACAAATGGGGACATTTATAGTATTGACATATACAGGGCCTGATTTATAGCCAATATCTTATATTAATTAAATATAAATATAGGATTTAGTTATTAGTATATTTAAAATTTGTAGGATAAGTGGAGATTGACTGATACATTTTAATTTAACATACTTTGTTTTCATGAAAACCTAAAAAGGTGTGAATTTAAAAAGCCCACCAATTTGGTATGCTTAACTTTTTTAAAGTAGAAAGTACCAGAGAAGCTACTGAATCAAATAAAAAGCCTTTTAGGGGAAATTATTTGGTAATAACTTATACTGGTCACTAAGGTATAATTTCTAACTTCCCTTCTTCTTTTGTAACCGTAAAGAAATAAATGTAATTATTCTTGAATTTAAGGTAGTCTTTGATTTTGTATTATAAAAATGGATCCTCATCAGTATACTAGCAAACATACTTTTGGGCACTGTTTCTCAAACAAGGGGCATATCACAGCAACAAATAGATTACAAAGTCCCAAACAGATTAAAAAAACTGGTAGTGGAAAGCTTTAGTTGTTCCCAGTTGGGACAAGGGATAGGTTATAGCTTGTGGGCACACTTAGTTTCCTTTCCAATATGAAATTGACTTTCCTCTTTCCTGATGTAGAGCGGAGTCTGTTGTTATCTCCACTATCATCTTAAACCTCTTCTCAATTAATCAAAAGAAATCTAATTCTATTATTCTTTATTTTTACACTATGACAATAATGATGATCATGAAGATGATATCACTGGTTATTTGTAGTACACCAATACTTTAGAAGGAAACTTGGCATATCTTTTAATTTACTTCCCCCAAAACCTAGAAGAGCATTTATTATCTTTCTTTCATGGATGAGGAACTTAGGCTCTGAAAGTTTAAATTAATAGGAATAAATACCCAGGTACTTACACAAAGCATGCACCCATATCAGTTATGCACTAAGTGGAGTGACCACTATCATCCATTATTTAATATTTTATGTAGAAAAGTTAAGCATGGGAAAGGTGTGACTAAATAACTAACATGGGAACCATCTAGAAATGGCTTCTTGTCAGCCATCATAAACAGGAATAAGACTCTAACTTCATTCATTAGGAAAAAATTTAGAAGTCTTTTCAGTTGTAATAAACACAGTAAAATTGATGGCATAAGCCATGTCATTGAAAGCGGGAAATGAATAAGTATATCAAACAAAGTGTCCTTAAACATTTTATTTGTATGCTACTTGGATTACCAGGCACATTAGCAATATAACCAAGTATTTCCTAGGTACTTTGACAATGGAATAAACAATTTTGTATAGGTAAGTAGTTAGTGATATTTTAGTTCACCTACCGATATTTTGATGATAGGAAATCCTGACTTTCATTCAAAACAGCTAAAAATTATCATCAAATTTCCACTACAAAATTTTGTAGAGAAACCACAAGGCTTCCTCTTATGCTGATATTTACAATGCTTAAACTGTCCCTTAGAGTCTGCTATGAATAGATTAAGACTCAATCTTTCTTCTCCTTTTTTCAAGAAGTATGTAATGCTCTGATATATCATTTATGAGATTAAGATTTATCTTACTGAATAAAAAACACAAAATCATATTAAGTCTTTTTTCCTTTATATTATGCTACAAAGAACCAGTATTAGGAATCTTTGGCTTTTTATGCTTTTTAGCTAAAAAATTAATCAAATATAAACTTTATCACATCATAATCATGAGCGTTTGGTCTGATCAGTTAAACTTTACAAAGGATTTAATAGACTAATAAGCTTTATTTTATTTTTCAGTTCAGTTAGCCAGCATATAGTACATCATAAGCTTTTGATGTAGTATTCAACAATTCATTAGTTGCATATAATTGTATTATATTTTATTTGTTTATTTATTTATTATTTATTTGACAGAGAGAGACACAGTGAGAGAGGGAACACAGTCAGGGGGCAATGGGAGAGGGAGAAGCAGGCTCCTTCTGAGCAGGCAGCCCAGTGTGGGGCTCGGTCCCAGGACCCTGGGATCATGACCTGAGCTGAAGGCAGACGCTTAATTACTGAGCCACCCAGGCGCCCCTATAATTGTATTTTAATGAAGCACTCAAAACAAAAACACTTAGCATCTCACTTGCTTTCAGGCGTCAGGTGAACAGCAACAGTATCCCTCAAAGCACAGATTTCAAGGCGTGCCTAAACATGAGAAAAAGACAATGTGACCATAGGGAATTGCATCAATTATTAAATTGAAACAAGTGATGAACGGACAGTCTCCAGCCTGCTTACTGCAGGGATAGGGTTGACAGATGACCACTGGCATCTAGCTATCCCCATCTGTCATGGTGACTATTACTCATGAACAGACTTTCTAAAACACTCCAAAGAAATCAGTTATGACAAAATATTCTTTTACTGAAAATTAACTTAGAGTCAAGTATGACTATGTGAAGGCAGGGAGTCAGATATCTTGTTATAAAAAGGTTCAACCTATGCAAGGATTTTCCAGAAAGCTATATTTACTACCTAACCAGTAATTTTTTCCTTTAGTTTGCTTGTGAGAAGCAGCAAAATTTGAAACACTGCCCCACACAACAGATTTAAGAAAATGGACTGGCTTACTTCCTTATACCTATGCCCTTTTGGGCATACTGACTTTATTTTAAAAGGTTAAAATAAAGTTCTGCAGATTTAATGCAATGTCTATTAAAATCACAGCTGGCTTTTGTTTCTTTGGTGATTGTTTTTTGTAAAGATTTTATTTATTTATTTGACAGACAGAGATCACAGGTAGGCAGAGAGGCAGGCAGAGAGAGAGAGAGAGGGAAGCAGGCTCCCTGCTGAGCAGAGAGCCCAATGTGGGGCTTGATCCCAGGACCCTGAGATCATGACCTGAGCCAAAGGCAGAGGCTTAACCCACTGAGCCACCCAGGCGTCCCTGGTGATTATTTTTTATAAAAATTGACAAGTTGATCCAAACAGGCAAAACCATCTGAAAAAGAATAACACAGATAAATGCTTTCTGACATCAAAACTTTCTATAAATCTGTAATAATTAAGACAGTGTGGCACTGCTAATTGGACAGAAACTTAATAGTAGAACTATGAGACCAGAACTGAGTGTCCAGAAATAAATCTTATGAGCAATGGACTTTGACAAGGGCGCTGAGACCATTCAATGGGGGAAAGAACAATTTCTTCAACAATGGTGCTGGGACAACTGGATTTCCAAATGAAAAAGACTGTACTTGGATCCCTTCCTTAACACAAAAACAAACTCAAAATGGATGATAGACATAAATGTAAGGGATAAAACTATGAAATACGTAGAAGAAAACAATAGTAAATCTTTGTGATGTTAGGCTAGGCAAGCCTTCTTACACATCAAAAGTACAAGCAACAAAGAAGGAGCAGAAGATGGCAGCAGAGTAGGAGAACCCTAGGCTCACCTTATTCCATGAATACAACTAGGCAACTATTAAGTCATCCTAAATACTCAAGAAATTGATCTGAAGACTGGCAGAACAAACTCCAAAAAAAAGGTAGAGAAAAGGCCACATTGAAGAAGGTAGGAAGTATGGAGATGTGGTTTGGGAGACAGATTATGGTCATCATGGCCACAGAGAAAGAAGAGAAACAGGCTAGCACACAGGGGAGTGTACAGGGAAAGTAAATCTCCATAGCAATTGGCTTGGAAAGTAAGAGGGCCCAAATTTCATGAGCTCTTGCAACTAAAGCCTGGAGAGTTAAAGGTCAGTGGGAGTTGAAAGATGGCAGCAGAGTAGGAGTACCCTAGTCTTACCTCATTACATGAATGTAACTACATAACTATCAGATCATTCTAAACACCCCAGAAATTAACCTAATGACTGGCAGAACAAACTCTACAACTAAAGGTAGGGAAAAGGTCGCACTGAAAGATAAAAAAGAACCAATTAGATGTGTTTTTGGAGACACAGCATGGCTGCTTCAGTGGGGAAGGAGCTGCAGTTACAGAGAAGGGTGAGAGAGAAGACTAGCTCATATGAGGAAAACAAATCCTATAATAGATAAGATTAGAAACATGCCTGATGGAATGAACGGTAGGCTGGAAGAAGCGGAGGAATTAATGACCTAGAAGACAGAGTAATGGAAAGTAATCAAGCTGAACAAAAGAGGAAGGGAATTATGCAAAATGAGGATAGACATAGGGAACTCAGAGATGTCACCAAACATAGTAACATTTCTATAATATGAGACCAAGAAGAAGACAGAGAGAAAAGGGAGCAGAAAATTTATTTGAAGACATAGTAGCTGAAAACTTCCCTAATCGGGGAAGGAAAGAGATATCCGGATCCAGGAAGCACAGACAACCTAAAACAAATTTAAAAAAGCAGACCATGCCAAAATATGCTGTAATTAAATTGGCAAAATACAGTGATAAGGAAAAAACATTTAAAAGCATCAAGACAAAAGAAGACAGTAACATACAAGGGAAACTCCATAAGGCTAGCAGGGGATTTTTCAGCAGAAATGAGGCAGGCCTTGGGTAGGGAGGGCAGTTAACTGTCTGCCTTCTGTCCAGGTCATTATCTCAGGATCCTGGGATCGAGGCCCATGTTGGGCTCCCTGCTCTGCAGGGAGACTGCTTCTCCCTCTGCCTCTGCCCCTTCCCTCTGCTCATGCTCTCTCTCTCTAATAAATAAATAAAATCTTAAAAGAAAGAGAGAGAGAAATGTGGCAGGCCAGAAGACAGTGGTATGATATATTCCAAGAGCAAAATAGGAAAAATCTGCAGCTAACAATGTTCTATCCAGCAAGGCTACCATTCAGAATAGAAGTAGAGACATGGAGTTTCCCAGACAAAGAAAAACTGAAGGAGTTCATAGCCACTAAACAAGCCATGCAAGAAATAGTTAAGGAGACTCTGAATGGAAAGGAGAGACCAAAAGTGACAGTGTGAAGGCAGGAAACATAAAAGCAGTAAAAATGAAAAATTCTGTAAAAAATCAGTCAATGAACTCATAAAAAAACAAACAAACAAACAAACATGCAACGCATGACACCATATGCCTAAAATGTGGGGAGGGGAGGAGTAAGGAATAGGTTTAAACTTGAACAGCCATCAACTCAGTATAAACTGATAAACTGCTATCTGCACAAGATGTTATATAAAGCATATTGGTAACCACAAACCAAAAAGCACTAATAAAAGTGCAAAGAATAAAGAGAAAGAAATGCAATTATATCACTAAAGAAAACCACCAAACCATGAAAGAAAGAAGGGTCAGACAAAATCTTCAAAAAAACAACCACAAAACAATAAAATGTCAATAAATACATGTCTATCAATAATTACTTTGAATATAAATGGACTAAATGCTCCAATCAAAAGACACAGGGTAACAAAATGGATAAAGAAAAAGCATAACCCATCTATATGCTGCCTAAAAGAGACTCAGTTTAGACCTAAAGACACCTGCAAATTGAAAGTGAGGGCATGGAGAAACATCTATCATGCATACTGATGTCAAAAAAAAAAAAAAGCTAGTACCTATTTCAAACAAAAAGAGACTTTAAAAAAGACTGTAACAAGAGACAAAGAAGGACACTATATCATAATAGAGAAGATAATCTGGCAAGAAGATATAATAATTCTATATATCTATGCACCCAACATGGGAACACCCAAATACATAAAAGTTAATAACAAACATAAAGAACTAATTGATAATGATAGAATAATAGTAGAGGATTCTAACACTCCACTTACCTCAATGGACAGACCATCTAAACAGAAAATCAACAAGGAAACAATGGCTTTGAATGACACACTAGACCAGATGGATTTAACAGCAGAGTAGACATTCTTTTCAAGTGTACACAAAACATTCTCCAGAATAAATCATATATTAGCTTGCAAAACAAGCCTCAACAAATTCAGAAAGATTGGAGTCATATGATGCATCTTTCTTATCACAATATAATGAAACTATAAGTCAACCACAAGAAAAAATATAGAAATAGCACAAATATATGGGGTTAAATAATATATGACTAGACAATGAATGGGTCAACCAGGAAACCAAAGTCATAAAAAAAGTACACAGAAACAAATGAAAATGAAAACACAATGAGGCAAAATCTCTGGGATGCAGCAAAAATGGTCCTAAGAGGGAAGTATACAGCAGTACAGGCCTACCTCAAGAAGCAAGAAAAATCTCAAATAAATAAATAAATAAATAAAATAAATACATAAAAAACAAAAACAAAAACAAACCAACCTATCTATGCTAAAGGAACTAGAAAAAGGACAACAATTGAAACCTAAAACCAGCAGAAGGAAGGAAATAATAAAGACTAGAGCAGAAATGAATGATATAGAAACAAAAAAAAAAAAAAAACAAAAAAAAAAAAGAAAGAAAATGAACAGGTCAATGACACCAGGAGCTGGTTCTTTGAAAAAAATCAATAAAACAGACTTATAGACAAAAAAAGAGAAAGGACTCAAATAAATGGCATCACAAATGAAACAAGAAATAACCAATAGCATGGATATATAAACAATTATAACAGAATATTATGAAAAAACTATATGCCAACAAATTGGACAACCTGGAAGAAATGGATAAATTCCTAAAAGCATAAACTACCAAAATTGAAACAACTCCCAAAAAGCAGTACCAGTTGACTTCACAGATTAATTCTATCAAGCATTTAAAGAAGAATTCATACCTATTCTTTTTTTTTTAAGATTTTTTTATTTTTAATTTGACAGACAGGTATCACAAGCAGGCAGAGAGAGAGGAGGAAGCAGGCACCCCGCGGAGCAGAGAGCCCGATGCGGGGCTCAATCCCAGGACCCTGGGATCATGACCTGAGCTGAAGGCAGAGGCTTTAACCCACTGAGCCACCCAGGCGCCCCTCATTCCTATTCTTCTCAGACAATTCCAAAAATAGAAAAGGAAGGAAACTTCCAAATTCATTTATGAGGCCAGCTCTACCTTTAAACCAACATAAAAAGATAAAGACATTACTAAGGAGAATGACAGGACAATATCTCCAACACACGTAAAAATACACAAGAAAATACTGGCAAACAGAATCCAACAATACATTAAAAAAGTCATTCGTGATGATCAAGTGAAATTTATTCCTGGGTTGCCAGGGTGGTTCAGTATTTGCAAATCAATTAATATGATACATAACATCAATAAGAGAAAGGATAAGAACTATATGATCATTTCAGTACACATAGAAAAAGCAAGTGACAAAATGCAATTTCCATTCATGATAAAAACCCTCAACAAAGTAGGTTTACAAGGAACATATTTCAACATATAAAGGCCATATATGAAAAACCCACAGCTAACATCATCATTAGGGGGGAAAAATCGAGAACTTTTCCTCTAAGGTCAGGAATAAGACAAGGATATCGACTCACAACTTTCATTCAACATATTACTGGATGTCCTAGTCAGAGCAATCAGACTTTAACAAAAAGAAATAAAAGTAATTTAAATCCGTAAGGAAGAAGTAAAAATTTCACCATTTGCAGATGATATGATACTATATTCAGAAAACCTTAAAGACTTCACCATAAAACTGCTAGAACTGATACACAAATTCAGTAAAGTGGCAGGGTACAAAATCAAGGTACAGAAATCTGTTGCATTTCTATATACTGATAATGAAGCAGCAGAAAGAGAAATTAAGGAATTGATAACATTTACAACTGGACCCAAAATATTAAGATACCTAAGAATAAACCTAACCAAAGAGATGAAAGACCTATACTCCTAAAACTATAGAACAATGACCTAAGAAATTGAAGATGAAGGAGTCAAGATGGCAGAGAAGTAGCAGGCTGAGACGACATCAGGCAGCAGGAGATCAGCTAGATAGCTTATCAAGCCATTCCAAACACCTATGAATCCAACAGGAGATCGAAGAGAAGAAAAACAACAATTCTAGAAACAGAAAATCGACCACTTTCTAAAAGGTAGGACCAGCGGAGAAGTGAATCCAACGTGCCAGGAAGATAGACCCCAGGGGGAGGGGCCGGCTCCCGGCAAGCGGTGGAACACGGGAGCACAAAATCAGGATTTTTAAAAGTCTGCTCCAGGGAGGGACATCACTCCAGAGGCTAACCTGGGGTGAAGACCTCGCAGGGACAGCGTGGACTCAGGTCCCACAGGGTCACAGAAAGATCGGGGGTGTCTGAGTGTTGCAGAGCTCACAGATATTGGAGCGGGGAAGCCGGCTGTGGAGACAGACCCAAGGTTTCCTGGAGCCGTGGTCTGTGACACAGATGTTGGATTTTAAAGACAATGACTTTAAAGCAGCTGCATTCAGTGATGTTAAGGAGACTGTTCATGCTCATGAATAGTTAGGAAATCTCAGTAGAAAAATAAAACCCCAAAAAAGGACTAAATGAAAATTCTGGAATGGAAAGATAAAATATATGAATTTTTTGAAGTCTGCTAGATGTGAATAACAGCAGATTAGACAGGATAAAAGAGAAAGTCAATGAATTTATAAATCAACAGAAGTTACCCACTTGTTCTTGTTCTTTCTTTTGTTAATGTACTGTATCACATTGATTGATTTGCGGATGTTGAACCAACCCTGCTGCCCTGGAATAAATCCCACTTGGTCGTGGTGAATAATCCTTTTAATGTACTGTTGGATCCTATTGGCTAGTATTTTGGTGAGAATTTTCGCATCT
>ML100801.1:78147-139606 GCA_003697995.1 Taxidea taxus jeffersonii | reverse complement strand
GGAACCAGAAAAGACCCCAAATAGCCAAAGGAATATTGAAAAAGAAACCAAAGTTGGTGGCATCACAATTCCAGACTTCAAGCTCTACTACAAAGCTGTCTTCATTAAGACAGTATGGTACTGGCTCAAAAACAGACACATAGTTCAAGGGAACAGAATAGAGAGCCCAGAAATAGACCCTCAACTCTATGGTCAACTAATATTCGATAAAGCAGGAAAGAACATCCAATGGAAAAAAGACAGCCTCTTCAACAAATGGTGTTGGGAAAATTGGACAGCTGCATCCAGAAAAATGAAATTGGACCATTTCCTTACACCACACATGAAAATAGACTCAAAACGGATGAAGGACCTCAACGTGAGAAAGGAATCCATCAAAATCCTTGAGGAGAACACAGGCAGCAACCTCTTCGACCTCAACCTCAGCAACTTCTTCCTAGGAACAATGCCAAAGGCAAGGGAAGCAAGGGAAAAAATGAACTATTGGGACTTCATCAAGATCAAAAGCTTTTGCACAGCAAAGGAAACAGTCAACAAAACCAAAAGACACCTGACAGAATGGGAGAAGATATTTGCAAACGACATATCAGATAAAGGGCTAGTATCCAAACTCTCTAAAGAGCTTAGTAAACTCAACACCCAAAGAACAAATAATCCAATCAAGAAATGAGCAGAGGACATGAACAGACATTTCTGCAAAGAAGACATCCAAATGGCCAATCAGAATGGCTAAAATGAACAAGTCAGGAATTGACAGATGCTGGCGAGGATGTGGAGAAAGGGGAATCCTCCTACACTGTTGGTGGGAATGCAAGCTGGTGCAACCACTCTGGAAAACAGCATGGAGGTTCCTCAAAAAATTGAAAATAGAGCTACCTTATGACCCTGCAATTGCACTGCTGGATATTTACCCTAAAGATACAAGCGTAGTGATCCGAAGGGGCACGTGTACCCAAATGTTTATAGCAGCAATGTCCACAATAGCCAAGTTATGGAAAGATGTCCATCAACAGATGAATGGATAAAGAAGAGGTGCTATATATATACAATGGAATACTATGCAGCCTTCAAAAGAAATGAAATCTTACCAATTGCGACAACATGGTTGGAACTAGAGGGTATTATGCTTAGCGAAATAAGTCAATCGGAGAAAGACAACTATCATATGATCTCCCTGATATGAGGAAGTGGAGATGCAACGGGGGTTGGGGCTAAGGGGGTAGGAAAAGAATAAATGAAACAAGATGGGATTGGGAGGAAGACAAACCAAAAGAGACTCTTAATGTCATAAAACAAACTAAGGGCGGTGGGGGGGAGGGGAGTTGGGAGAGGGTGGTGGGGTTACATTATATGTTTAAATAAAAAATAAATTTAATTTAAAAAAGATTAAAAAAAAAGGTCATATGCCATGATCAAGCGGGATTCACCCTTGGAATATAAGAATGGTTCATCATATGCACGACAATAAATGTGATATATCACAATAATAGAGTGAAAAATAAACATTATGTTTATTTCGGTAGATTCAAGAGAAGCATTTGACAAAATTTATCATCGTTTCATGATCAAAACTCAACTTGAACAGAGAAGGAATGCACCTCAACATAATAATGGCTATTTATGACAAACCCACAGCTGACGTCATACTTAACAGTGAAATGTTGAAGGCTTTTCCTCTAAGATCAGAAACAAGACACAGGTACCCATTCTCACCACTCCTATTCAACATAATACTGGAAGTCTTTCCCAGAGTAATCAGGCAAGAAGAAATAAAAGGAAAATTTCCAAGTTGGAGAAGAAGAAGTAAAATGATCTCTGTTTGCAGATAACCTGATCTTATATAGAAAAACCCTGAAGATCTGCACCAAGAAACTGTTTGAACTAATTAATGAATTCATTAAAGTTGAAGGAAACAAAAACAACCCACAGAAATCAGTTGCATTTCCATATACTGACAGCAAACTATCTGAAAAAGAAAACTCCATTTACAATAGCATTAAAAGCATTAAAATACTTTGGAGTAAATTTAACTAACAAGGTAAAAGATCTATACACTGAAAATGAAAAGTCATTGGTGAAATAAATTGAAGGAGACATAAATAAAAAGAAAGATATCTCATGTTCATGAATTGGGGGAATTAAACTTGTTACAATATGTATATCTCCCAAAGCTACCTATAGATTCAGTGCAGTACATATCAAAATCCCAATGGCATTTTTTTACAGAAAAAAAAGCTATAATTTGTATGAAACCACAAAGGACCCTGAATAACTAATTTTGAGAAAGAAGAAAAAAAGCTCAAGTCTACATACTTTCTGATTTCAAACTATATTTCAAAGCTATAGTAATCAACAAAATATGGTACTGACATAAAAACAGACACATAGAGCAACTGAACAGAATTGTGAGCCCAGAAATGAATCCATGGATTTGTGGTCAATTAATTTTCCACAAAAGAGCCAAGAATGTAGAAAGGATAGTCTTTCAATAAGTGATGCTGGGAAAACTGGATTTTCACAGTCAAAAGAATGAAATGGCACCTCTATGTCATATTTGCGTACAAAAATTAACTTGAAATGTATGAAATACTTAAGTGTAAGAAAGGAAACCATAAAATTCCTAGATAAAAAAACATAGGGAGAAAGCTCTTTGATACTGATTTTTACAGTGATTTGTTGGATATGACACCGAGAGCACAAAAAACAAAAGGAAACAAACAAAACAAAACAGAACAAGTGTGACTGCATCAAAGTATGAAGATTCTGCACAGCGAAAGAAAAAGTCCACAAAACGAAAGGGCAATCTATGGAATGGGGAAAATATTTGCAAACCACATATCTGATAAGAGGTTAATATTCCAAAATACTAAGTGACTAAGAAAACTCAGCTGTCAATGGCACATAATCCAATTAAAAAATGCAAAGGACCTGAACACTTTTTTTCCCCCCCAAGGAAAATACATAAAGGGCCAACAGGTACGTTAAAGGGCACTCAGCATCACTCATCACCAGGGAACTGCAAATCAGAACTACGATGAGCTATCACTTCACACCTGAGAGAATGGTTATTATCAGAAAGACAGGAGATAACAAGTGTTGGCAAGGATGTGGAGAAAAGGGAACCCTTGTGCACTGTGGTGGGAATGGAAATTGGTGCAGCCACGGTGGAAAACAGTATGGAGGTTCTTCAAAAAATTAAAAATAAAGCTACCCTATGTTCCATCAACTCCACTTCTGGGTACAGAGCAGTCCACCCATATGCAGTTTTTTTTTTTTTTTTTGCTTTCCCTGGTTTTGCTTAGACAGAGTCAAACACAATCCAGAAGCAGATGATCCTTTTCTCCTTTATCTTTACTGTGCCTAATTTACAAAGTAAACTTTATGATAGGTGTATATGTATAGGAAGAAAGTATAATATATATAGGGTTTGCTAGTATCTGTGGTGTCAGGCATCCACTGGAGGTCTTAGAATATATCCCCTGAAGAAAAGGGGAGACTATTTTATATATGAAGAAATGAAAACACTAACTTGGAGAGATATGCACACCCATGTTCACTGTAGCATTATTTACAATAGCCAGGCCATGGAAACACCTAAGTATGTATTGATGGATCAATGGATAAGGAAAAATGTATATATGCATATACATACACATCCATCCACCCATCCATCCATCCATCCATCCATCCAAACAATGGAATATTGTTCAGGTATGAGAAAGAAGGAAATCCTGCCATTTGTGACAATGTGGATAAACCTTGATAGCATTATGCTAAGTGAAATAAGTCAGAAAGACAAATACTATATGATTTGTGTGTATATACTGTACTCCATTTTATGATCCATATGGAATCTTAAAAAAATGAATTTAAAGAAACAGAGAGTAGATTGGTTATTGCCAGGGGCACCTGCACTTTTTAAATTTACCATCACAATTGAGCAAGAGTGAACAAGAGTTACCCCAGTGGATTCCATATATGTCACACATGTTCCTCCCTAAGCCCATTGCATAATAGCCCTATCACCTCCTGATGATCAAAGTCAGTAGATCCTGTCATGGTGGTGACTCCTTTCCTTACTTGCTGGCCCCAGACATGAAGAGTTTAATGGATCCAGAGGGCAACACTAGGTTATTGATCAATGGGACATTTGTTATATCCTTTAGCAGAGGTATGCTTCTTTTGGGGGATGAGGACATCAAAGTCTGCCAAACCTGAATTTGTTGAAGGCATAGGAAGCAAAATTCCCCTGGTTCTAATCACCTGGCTCTGAGAACCACGTATTCCTGCTACTCAAGGTACAGTATATGTAAATGTTTTTTACTCAATATGTATATTGCATACAGAAAAACCATTCTCTGTCCTCACAGAGTGTTTGAGAAGCTGTTTCAAAGCTCTCTCAGGCCAGCCGTTTCGGAGTAGTACAGTATGTAATATACCCAGTATACCCCCTGGTCCCTCTTTTTTGTAGAGTGGGTCCCCTCATCTGATGTGAGGTCACATGGCATCTCATGCTGATGGATCGGGCATCCTATGAATCCTCAGATAGTGGTACTTCCTGGTTTGTAAGACTGGAAAAGTAGAAACAGAGATGACTATAATAGGTGAAAAGATAGTGTATGATTTACTGATACAAAGAGTAAGATAAAGTTACATCTATTTTCATAGTGATGTTGCTAACACACACTGTTAAGTAAAAATCAGCAAGTTTGAGAAGAGTTTATGTTCGGATTCCCTTGGTGTTACGTGTGTGTGTGTGTGTGTGTGTGTGTGTGTGTGTGTGTGTGTGAATGCACAAAAATTTCTAGAATACACATTGCCAAACTATTAACGGTGGTGTTTGATGGGGAAAGAAATGGGATTAGGATTAGATTTTGCCAGGGTTAGGGAGCAGGTAGAGACTCAGTATGGGATTTTAATTTTGTACTCTGTAGATTGTTGAATCATGAAAATGTATTCAAGTAGTTCTTGTGCAAAAAATACAGACTTTAAAAGTTGAAAATATTTTAATGTACTATAGAATGGTAATTAAAGGATTAAAGGCCTGGAGGGGCTTGGGGTTTCCAGCACTCACTCAATGGCCTTTCTCCAAAGACCATTTTTAGCACTAATTATCTCTCCTGGTTTCTCACCATCTAATCCTCTGCTTCTTTAAATTGTTATTTTGCCTTCAATTTTTTGTATCTTGATTCCCATAACATTATAAACTCTTTGAGCTAAGAACCATGGTGCTTTTATATAATCTATCTTCCCCTTGCCTGTTATACCTTCACCCTTTTCAGGGCTCACATTAGCCATACATGTGGGAGACACTCTAAATATTCATTAAATGAAAAATTATATTTAAAAAATTCTGTGTGGAACAGTCTCTACATTACCCTTTGATCCTTTCCTTTAGTGTATGATTTTATACTTTAAAGTCCATTCAGTATATGTTACCTCATTTGGTCTCACATTAACATCAAGTTCTAGGTGGTGCAGGTGCTATTTTGTGATTCTCCAGTTTTGAGGAGAGTGAGGCTAAAAGTCACTTGATCAAGTAAGTGTCACCACCTAGAATGAAGCTGAGTTTTATGACTCTTCATCTAATAATTTTGTCACCATACTAAATGTTTACAAGCACTTAGTTTACACTGATCATTCTGCTTGAAACTCAAAATAGGTTAGAAGTAATTAAAGTAACTGCCTCCTTTTTTTTTTTTTAATAATTGACAGCTTTATTTATTTGACAGACAGAGATCACAAGTGGGCAGAGAGAGGGGAGGAAGCAAACTCCCTCCTGAGCAGAGAGCCTGATGCGGGACTCGATCCCAGGACCCTGAGACCATGACCTGAGCCGAAGGCAGAGGCTTAACCCACTGAGCCACCCAGGCGTCCCAGTAACTGCCTCCTTTTCTTAAAAAAAGAACATCACCATATTCATAAATTTGATCACATGTTAACAATAGCTGAGACAAAGCAAATGGCATTGTGGAATTCGTAGGGAAAGGTCTGCCCAATTTAGAGGCAGAGGAAGAGATTGGAGTTGTATCATTTCTCACTGTTGCCAAGACAGACTGCTGCCCATTGAAAGAGAAGCACCCATGGAATTAAGAGACTGTGCAACACTGTGCTTTTTTCCTGCACAAGCCACCAGTCCTCATCTAGGGTTAGTCATCTGCTGGATTCCTTGGACTTCTTTATCAGGCATGGTGGACATGGTTTTTAGAGGAGCTGCTGGGGTTGTCTCCCCATGCCCCTCAGGAAACCTTACCCTGTGACTCTGATCTCTTTACCCTCCTCAAAGGGTTTAAACTGTCCTCTGGGCTTGATGTTTTATTCTTACTGTAATGTATAACTTTGTTTTTTTCTAATTGATCTAGAGAGAGTTTGGCTTTGTTGCAGATGGAGAGATGAGAATGCATATCATCGGACAGGCATCAGGATCAAACTTTTACAAAAACCTAGCACATTGACTTGTACGATATTATCACCTCCAAGTCAGTCTCCAGGAAATTATTGTGCTAAAAGTAGTCCTGCCTCTTTTTTTCTGCTTTGAGTTGCATCAAAGGAAAGCTGTTTCTGTGTCATGCCTCAAGGAGGAGATGTGGTGGAAAAAGAATTCTTCTATAGTTGCATCCTATATTCAATTTTATTGTGTCCCCTGATCTTACAGTTACCACTAAAAAAAGTATAGTACAATATTATAAGTATATTCTCATTTATAGAATCCAAAGTATTTGGTAATATTTAGGTTTAGGATGTCTTACTATTATTTATGAAGGTGCTGTTCAAATATGAATACACTCCATTGATTTTACAATCAAATTTGATATTTTGTCTTTTAATCTATTACAGAACAGATAGCTAAATGGCATAAAAGAAATTATTAATTATTTTTGTGGTTTTGAACTTAGAGCACTACACCTGAATCCCTCACGTGTCTGGGTTTGGACAGGTACTACCTAGGATTTGTATAGGACTCTTTTGTCAGTGGGTACCTGACACTGTAGCTAGGGAGGAAGATGGGAATTACTAGATCGATACCTAGTAGAACCACCTCGCGCAGAGGAAAACATTACCGAGTAAATGACTTGATGCTAAATAATGTAGATTGTATTAATTTCTGGATCATTGGCCCAGGAAGTTTTAATGTGTTTAAGTAGAATTTTAAACATTTATATTATTTAGTATTTTTTTAGTTTTCAAGTTTCTGAAAGAGGCTGATAAGATACTGCATTTATGTAGGACCCCAGTTTTCCCAGAGCTCTGGAAAGTAGTGCCAGAATAGCAGAATAATCAGAGTCATGTGGACTTCTAGAACTTTGTACTGTCCTGTGCAGAATATCAACTCAGGGCCAAAGAGTTTTCAGTAAAATTATGTTTAAGGCCAAGGGTATTCAATAAATAAAGTGCTAGGTAAGTCAAGACAAGGCAGAAAGCCATGCTGCCTGAATCTGTCAGTGAGCATGAGAATGACATGTACCGATTTGCCTGTCACCCTTGCTGCAAAGTAAATGGCTTCATTTACACAAATGTATTCAGGGAGAAGAAAAGAACAATAGTAAAGGGAGGAGGAATTTGTGAGAACCCTGGATGTGAAGAAAACTTGCTGCCAATATGTCTGAGCCCACTTTATGCTCCATAAGGCTTGATATTACCCAGATAGCAATGAGGGTCTGTGAATAACAAGGAAGTGAGTGTAGAGTGAGTATAAATTCTGACATGTTTCTTGCAGGTTGAAATAACTAAGAGGAATCAAGAAGGAAGTAGAACATAATTGTTTAGAGTGTAATGTTTAATAATTTTATGTTTGTTTTTGTTTTATTTTTTAAGTATATATTTTTTCTTTTTTTTAAGATTTTATTTATTTATTTGACAGACAGAGATCACAGGTAGGCAGAGAGGCAGGCAGAGAGAGAGGGGAAGCAGGCTCCCTGCTGAGCAGGGAGCCCAATGCGGGGCCCAATCCCAGGACCCTGAGACCATGACCTGAGCTGAAGGCAGAGGCTTAACCCACTGAGCCACCCAGGCACCCCTAAGTATATATATTTTTTAAGTATAGTTAACATAACGGTGTTATATTATGTTTCAGGTGTACAATAGAGTGATCCAGCAATTCTATACATTACCCAGTGCTCATTAGGATAAGTGCCCTCCTTACTCCTCTTCACCTATTTCACCCTACCCCCACCCCCATCTACTTCCCCTCTGGTAACCACCAGTTCATTCTCTATTCTTGTTAAGAGTCTCTTTTTTGGTTTCTCTCTCCTTTCCTTCATTCTTTTGTTTTGTTTCTTCTACATATGAGTGAAATCATGTGGTTTTTGTCTTTATCTGACTTAATTTTACTTACTATTATACTCTCTAGATTCATCCATGTTGTTGCAAATGGCAAGATTTCATTCTTTTTTATGACTGAATGATATTATATATATATACATCATATATATATAAACCATATCTTCTTTATCCATTCATCTATTGATGGACACTGGATTGCTTCCATAATTTGGCTATAGTGAATAAAGCTGCAATAAACATAGGGGTACATGTATTCCTTTCAATTAGTATTTTTGTTTTCTTTGGGCAAATACCCAGTAGTGCAATTACTGCGCCTTAGGGTACTTTTTAAAAAAATCATATTGTTGCTCATTTTTGTGTAAATACATTGTGATCATAGGATGCCATATAAAATAAAATGTGTGATTCTATTTTTTGAGTTTTATTAGACTCAATTTATGGCCTTTTATATGGTCTGTGTTTCTTAGTAAGCCATAACTTAATACCGTAAGTGTATAAGCCTTGATGATGCAGATTAACGATTTTTGGCATATGTATTTCTGTGTAACCAACATGTTTCATTTTTATAAAATTAATTATCTAATTATTAAGTGCAGAGTTATGTATGTGGTTATTAGATCAAGATTGATAATGTTTCTGTCCCAGTCTTCTATGATCTCATCTTTTTTCCCAGCGGTTTTTAAAATTTTGATTATATAAAGAGGCATGTTTGAAGTTCCCATAATGATTTGTCAATTTCTCTCTGAAATTCTTTCAGTTCTGTTAGTATTGGCTTTATATATATTTGATGTTAATAGATGTGTTTAGATTTAATTAATTTTTCTTTGCTAATTGAATATCGTTGTTATTTTTGATTCAGTTCATCTGTATTAATGAATCTGGCTTTCTAGTCTGTTTTCTCTCATAATAACATTCTGACGTCAGGGACACCTGGGTGGCTCAGTCCATTAAGCATGTGCCTTCTGCTCAGGTCATGATTCCAGGGTCCTGGGATCGAGCCCCACATCGGGATGCCTGCTCAGCAGAGAGCCTGCTTCTCCTCCCTCTGCCTGCTGCTCCCCCTTCCTGTGTGGTCTCTCTCTCTCTCTGTCAAATAAATAAATGAAATCTTTTTTTTTTTATAACACATTTTGATACCATCTATCTTTTTTTAAAGACTATTCTGACAAATTTCCCCCTTTCTTTTCAAATTTTCTGTCACTATTTTAAAGGTATGTGGAAGGAAATGCTAGTTCTTCACCAAAATGTGTTTTCCTCTTTTTATGAATAAGTGTACTATATATATGGGTAGTACTATATATATGGGTACATATATATATATATGTACTATATATATGGGTAGACCACATTTTTCACTTCCTTATAGATATATGTAAACATTTGAGTAAGCTCTGGCCATAAGAATGTAAGTAGACGTGGGGTGCCTGAGTGGCTCAGCCATTCAGTGTCTCCCTTTGATTGTGATTCCAGGGTCCTGGGATAGAGTCCCACCTCAGGCTCCCTGCTTCTCACTCTCCCACTCCCCCCCAGGCTTCTTTTCCCTCTCTCATTGTCTCTATCTCCATCAAATAAATGAATAAAATCTTAAAAAAAAAGAATGTAAGTAGATGTGATCTGTTCTCAGGCCCATAAAATTGTTCCACTACGCAGCATCTCCACGATCTTCTCTTGTGACTGCTGGGATAGAAAACTGAGAACTACCATGCAAGCCACATGATGGAGATCACAGGGCCTGGGTAGTCACGACTTCCTGAATAATTGTGGGGGAAGGCTGATGAAATCTTCGCCTGTCCTGTGGTATTACGAGCAAGAAATAAAATTTTATTGTATTTGAGTGGTGATGTCTATATGATGCAGCAGTGAGCTCACCCTAATTCAGATATGAAATGGAGGGTTCCCTAAGGCAAAACAGGAAGTAAAGATTTGAAGAATGAGTAAGAGTTGTCTTAATTGGTGGTAAGGGCATGGGTAGGTGGGCAGGGAAGACACAGAGAAATTTCCAGAATTGACCTTTTGATCTTTCTGAATTTAACTCCAATTTGAAATGCCTAATCCAGCCAAACTAGTTTATTTGTCATCATCGTATCAGCCATCCCACATATATGTCTTCTTAAACACATCTCCTTCCCTTTGGGGGGAAAATCACCTTTATCAATAATTAGCTCCTTGCTTTTCCTTATAGTTTCACCACCTGTGTTTGCACATCTGAACAAGATAATTTGGTTTCATCTATTTGTGACATGAACCATTCAAATGAAATCATACTGCCAGTATACTTCATGACTTGTTTCATTCATTCAACACACTCTATTTTCTGTACTTAGCAGTAGTGTATTCATTTTTAGTGTTGTATAGAATTTTATTATGTGCTATTCTTTATTTTCTTACTCTCATTTTCATGGATATTTGGGTTGTTTCTAGTGTGAAACTGTTAACACAGTGACTACTTCTGCATGTCTTCTGGCACACGTGTGTGAGTTTCTCTGTGATTGTACATAGCATGAGAACTGCAGGATCCTAGGCTATGCACATTTTCAACTTTACTGGGTCACATCAAATGATTTTCCAAAAGGATTATTCCAAATGACCCTCATACCTACAGCTCATAAGAGTAGGAATCGTTAGACTTCTGGATTTATTCAATCAGATTAAATGTGAAATTAGTGTCATTCCTGTTTTTTTCATAATAACTTGTGAGATAAGGCGTTTTTTTCCTATAAACTTCCTCTTTTTGAAGTGTCTATTAAGATTTTTGTACAATTTTTTGGTTCCATAGATAGGCATGTCTATTGATTCTAGACATTATATGTATCTTAGACACCAGTCCATTTTCAGTTAAATAGCATGCAAATATATTCTCCATAGTTTTTGAAGTTTCTCTTATTTCTCTAGATGGTGTTTTTTGATGAACAGAAATTTTTACTTTTAAAGTGGTAAATTTAGCTTTTTGGGTCTTAAGAGTTCTTTCCCTGCCTCAAAGTAATGAAAATATTCACTTGTATTATCTTCTAAAAAGCTTTGTAGTTTTTTAAATTTGCATTTAGTCCTATAATTGATCTGAAATTAATTTTTATGGATGGGGTAAGGTAGAGATTTAATTAATTTATTCCATATGTATACAAAAATAACCTAGTAGCATTTCCTGGGAAAAAAAAATCTGTTCTTTCCTTGCTAATCTGCCATGCTACATTTAACAAATATTTACATATGCATGGGTTTATTTCTGGACTGTATTCTGTTCCATTGATTTATTTTTTCCGTGATGTGCCAATAGCCACACTGTCTTAATTATGATACCTAATAGAGCAAGTATTTCTTATTCTTATTTTTAAAGTGTATTTTGTTTTTTTTTGATCTTTGCTTTTCTGTATAAATTTCAGAATGTGTTTTTAAAGTTGACAAAAGTCCTGAGGATTTCTATTAAGACTGCATTGAATCTTCAGATGTATTTGGGTATATTTGGCATCTTTAGCACATTGAATTCTGCAGTTGAGGTTTTTTTTTTTTTTTCAAAAATTTTTTTTTTACTTTATTTAAGCTTTATTTAAACATATGATGTAACCCCACCACCCTCACCCAACCCCTCTTCCCCCCACCCCCCTCAGTTTGTTTTATGACATTAAGAGTCTCTTTTGGTTTTTCTCCCTCCCGATCCCATCTTCTTTCATTTTTACTTTTCCTACCACCTTAACTCCCACCCCCGTTGCATCTCCACTTCCTCATATCAGGGAGATCATGTGGTAGTTGTCTTTCTCCAGTTGACTTATTTCGCTAAGCATAATACGCTCTAGTTGAGTTGTTTTATGTCTCCTTTAAACAGTTTTTTCTTTAACGTAAGGAATTATGTCTTCATTTACTAAAGAATTCATCAGAGAATCCATCTACATGTTAGGGATGTGTGTGTGTGTGTGCGCACACGTGTGCTTGTGCATGTGAGACATGCAGTCTTTCCAGTGTGTGTTTCGATTTACTTCAGAGAAGAGAAAAGCATCTACTGTGTTGATTTTAGCCTCTCTCTTCACCCATCTGACAGTTCTTCATTTTGGTAGAGTAGCTAATGTATTAAGTTTTGTGGGGATAACTGTTTCTTAAAGGCCGGTGCACATGTGAATCATGGTCTCCTCACCACATCCTTTGAGTACCTGATGAATCAGATTGCCATTTGATTTCTAAGTCTGGCCGCATTTCCATGCAGTTTATTGGGTAAACAGATTCACAATGTACTTACTGTTCTGCTGGTGCATAGGAACAAAAAGACTCAACTGAGTCTGGGCTTCAGCCACATTCTCCAAATCAGCTTTTGCCAAGTAACCTGGCATTGGTAGAATTATAGGAAGCGTGCCCAGCCAATGTTTCATCTTATACTCTCCTCCCCATTTGACTATTGGTCATATGAATATGGAAGTCCAGAAGGGTGAAAAATTGGTAGAATTCAAGAACTAAACTGTTCTTAATCATCCAGTGCCCAATTTTTTACAAAGCTAGGTGTACCTTTATATGACTGCTGTAACTACTAAAATTATTATTTTAAAAATTGTTTTGTTCCATTAGGATAAAAATATGGCCTTTCCATCTTTCTACTCAATATTCATACTATCTGAATTTTTTAAGTCTGAGGGTGGGGGCCTTCGCTAAATATTATCAAATGAACATGTGTACGAGGGCATATGCTTTTTCAAAATTGTACCATGTTGAGTCTATTTTCCAAGTGCTATTAGCATGAATCAGTGTAAAAGAAGTAACCATAACAATGATTATGTATTTTGTATTATGTAATTGTTTTGTCATAATTATGTATCATATAAAACGTATATTTTAGCACTCTATAGTTTTTAAGTCACTTAAGTATTCATTATCTCATTTGTGTATCGTAAGCTAATTGCATGGATAAGGAAAATATTTTTTATTTTTTAAATTTTTAAAAAAGATTTTTATTTATTTGTTTGAAAGAGAGAGAGAGAAAGAAAGAGCATGATGAGCAGGGAGAAGAGGGGCCCTGACGTGGGGCTCAATCTCAGGACCCTAGGATCATGACCTGATCTGAAGATAGACACTTACCCAACTGAGCTACCTAGGCACCCCAGGAAAATATTTTTTTAAAGATTTAGATTTATTTGTTTGTGAGAGAGAGCACGCATGAGCAAGCAGGGAGAGGAGTAGAGGGAGAGGGAGAATCTCGAGCAGACTCCCCATGGGGCTTGATCTCATGACCCTGAAATCATGACCTAAGCCGAAATCAAGAGTTGGATGCCTAACTGATTGAGCCACCCAGGCTCCCCAGGAAAATACTTTTTATTCCCATTTTATACTTGAGGAAATTTTTCAAAAAACCTAAATGAGTTTTTGAATTACTAAGATAAAGAGCAGTGTCCACTATGATTTGCAAATGGAGTAGACAAAGGATCCAGAATTTTAAGATTAATAAACCATAAAATTATATTATGAATGTATTCCAGATAGTCAAAGTAGCAGTGCAGAATAGTAGAAAGCACATAGCTCTGGAGTTAGACATAACTCAGCCATTATTAACTGTGTGATCAAGGACAATATACTTAACTTCCCTCAGACTTCTTCCTTCATCTGTACAATGTATGGCAGTAACCAACCCTTAGATTTATTGCAGGACTATATGAAAGCCTCTCTCATGGTGCCTAGAATGTGGAAGGGCTTCAATAAATTTTACAATTATTTTAATAATTAAGATTTTAAATATAAATGGAGATAAAACAAAAATCAAGCAAGGCTACATATTCCAATGTTTAATATTAAAAAAGTACTACTTTTTATACTTAGGTGAATTTTCATTTCCTTCTACAGTAAGGAATATCTACTTTGTGAAATGTCTGTTTGAAAAGGTCAGTGGACACTTCATGACTTGGAGAGAAAAATGATAATCAGCAACAGATGCTGTGATATGCTGTTCAAATTCCTGTTCAGTACTAGATAGCTTGTTATACTAATTGCTAAAAAACCTCAGTTGTCATCCTTCCTGGAACTAGCCCTTGGTTAGCGGAGCTATTCCCCCAAAGTCATAGGCCTTTCTCAGGCATAGCCGTACTATATCCATGATTTGAGAATATAAGAGAATATATATATATACTCAATATATATAAATACTAATATATTTATATTATATTATTATTATTATATAATATATAATGTATTTGAGAATATATGTGAGAGATATATATCTAGATATAAATATATATCATACATCTAGATATATTTATCTAGATATCTATATGTATCTAGAGATACACATGGTATATATTTAATATATATATTTAGAATGTTGGCTTCCTCACAATAATATGGGAAAAAATCTGAAGGACCATCCCACCTTCAAAGCTGTTTGTGGCATTTGGCTCTAACCATTGTTGAGACTGCATTTCATTCCAACTCTTTCCCGGATCATGTTCCTTCCCTCACCTTCCACACATGTTGATCCTAAGATCATTTCTCTACCCATTTTCTGAATGCCAGCCTCTATCTCAGTGTATGCTTTTTAAGGATCTTAACCTGCAACACAATCTTACCCTAGTGTTCTGTGACTTTCTGAGTTAGATTTTTTATGTACGGTTATCCCTAATAGATACTGATGGACAAACTTGGAGAACACATGTTAACTTTAGACAATTCTCATCAGATACCATGTTTTACATATGTGTTTGTTTTTCAGGTGGTTGTGGTATTGATAATACTTTCACCCTATAGCAATAGAAGTTTTCAAGATAATAGATAAATGCCACTGATGCAGTGAAAGTCAATGGGAGGGTGGAGAAGTGGAAAAGAAGTTGAAATGGAGAAATAAAACTAGGGTTATAGAGAAAGCTGAAGTACTTTTATGAAACGGAAAAGTTTCCATGTTGTCACATAAAGTTTTAAATTTTCCCAAAAGTTAAGTCCTGGGAATATATTATTTCCCTCTTTCCTCCATTATACGCTCATCTGCTGCAGTGGGAAATGCTAAAGCAAGCTACCCTGAAAAGAGCAAATCCTATTTTGCAGTAGTTTTAAAGAGTTCTTCTGGAATAACTATATCCAGGTAGTCAGCCACGGATAGAAACATAAAATAGACACAGAAATACACTTTCTCCAGGTTAGGAAATGGAAGACTCAGCTTTCAGTTAAATATGACTTGAATGCCTCAGGGCTACCCCTTCCATGTCCTGGATCATCTCTTTTCTAGAATACTCTTCAAATTGGAGAGTATTAGCATACTGATGAGTAAAAATGTACACAGCTGCAGAAAGTCATATTTCTGTGCTGTGAATTTTTCCACAAAGATTTGGAAAACATCACATTTTATTCCCTTTCAGTATTTTCTCACATGGTGCATTCACAAGCAAAATTGTAAGAATATCACTTTTCCATTTTGGTGAACTTCCATTTTTGTCCCCAAGAATCTGAAGCATAGAAACTTTTAATGTGTAGGCAGTGATTGGAAAAATACATTTGTGTGTGTGTGCTGTGGAAGGACTTAGTACTACTATGACCAGCCCAAAGTAAACAGGATCAGAAAATGGACCCAAAATAAATATGCTAAAGGCAGCCAGTCTTTATGATTTACAGGAAGGCCATCCAGGGATGAAGGAGGGACATGGCATACAGGAAGGCAGCCCACGAAGAGAATGAAGTATATGAAAACTGTTGCATTTTGTTTTTTGAAAAATTTAACTTCTTCTAATCAGTTAAATGTCTTGCTTTTTAAATATGTCCAGGAAGACATGCTAATGTGCACCATGTGTAATGATAAAGCAAAAAGCTTGTGAACACATTTCATCAGCTAATGTGTGATTTTTACAAAGCATCATGTTATTTAGGAAACAAAGTTGTCTCTAGAGAGGTAGAGGCTCGGATGGTGTTGAATCATGACAGGCAAATGTGTCCTGCACTTACCTGCGATCAATGAGTATGGAAATCACAAGGCAACCTCTTTGCAGCAGTTTGTTTATTCGGGGTCAAAATGGTAAAGAGTATGAAAGTGATTTCTTTTACAATTATCTTTTAAGCAATTCATTTTTTTAGTCAGGCATGTAATCAAACAGGAAATAACTCTCTTGGATCCTTTATAGATGTGTACACTGAATGAAGCTGTTTATCAGTTTCTAATTTCATGTCTTAATCCTTCGTTGAGGGAAAAGGCGCTATAATAAAGGGTAAGAATCTGTCTAGATGAATTAATTTATTGTTAGTTTTATTGAAAAGAGTGTATCATGATGTTTGCTTATGTAGCAGTTTTTTTTTCAAGGCTGAATACTTAACAATCAATTAACTGCAAGGCGAAAATCGAGTGATTTAACTGCATCCAACAAAACGCTGTCATGAAAATGGTGTTTGAGACTTGGATGAGAAGTTAATTGTTGAGAAAATAAGTCATTTAAGATTCTTAGTTCATTTACATGGAATGAAAATGAGAATGTTAACAGCAAAGAACATCAACAGTAATCTTTCTTTCCTGAAAAAGACCTTTGTTTAAATTTTTCTCCAAGATAGTAATAAATCCTGATTGGTGGATTGGAGCCATTTTCAGCCCAAGACCTGACAATCATTGCCTTGATATTTTAGCAAGATGATGCATTTATTGAAATCTCCATTGACAAAAACACTAAAGCTTTGCACTATCCCACTTCTTCAAGTGCTTTCTGGGAGTCCTTTCTCATGATAACTAACAAAGTTCATAAAGAAAAAATAAGTTGCCAGTTGTATTCCTCTGCTAGGTAAGAATAAATTCTCATAAAATGTGACCTTGAGACAAATGGGAAATTTTATGGGAGAAGTCAGCTTTGTTTCAATTCAAGCTAGTTTTCCAAAGTTGAGAGTATCACTTGCATTGACCAAGTATTCAACTAAGAACTAATGTCAATGATCCTAATCCCTCATTCATAAAATCTTCATCAAATACTGTTTAGCATCTACTACTTGTGAGTGAACAAAACATATACTCCTTGACCTCACAGGATTTAGGAAGAGATTAAAGGGGTCATTCTAATTGCTTAAAGAGTCATTTAGCATATATGTATAGCTAGTATCACGATTGTAGGTTTGTTTTTCTTAAAGATGGGATATATTTTTTCAGTCATCAGAAAGTGAGAACTTTGAAAGAGACTGTGTTCATTTCCTATTAATCCTATAAGATACAACAGTTTCTCCCCAGTTTCCTTGGGCAATGCAGGAGACACACCAACTAGTTTTTTCCTTCATCTTTCAGTTTTCTTGATTTCCATTTTTAGTCTGTATCTCTAGTGTCTGAAATTTTGTTTCAGTAAAGCTCCTTTCTACATTTCATACCAAATAAAAACTCTGTGATTTTATCATTTATTTCTGCTTTTCTAGCGCTAATGCCTGATAACTATCGTTGTATTAATAGGTGTATATAAATTTATAATTATGTACTAAAAAATAAGGCATGTTGTTGACAAGTGGGTCTTAAATGGCTTGCTTTTGCAAATAGGCTAAGAACTCCTAGAAGGAGAGACTTATGCTTTAAGAAGTCCCTTATTGTGTAGTATGCCTTAGGGTATTTTCATAAAGAAATTAATGCTCAGTTTGTGGAAAAGTTTATACACCCAACTTCCTCCTGGAGAAAAAAAAAATCTTTTTTTTTTCTCAATATATAGAGTAAACAATAGGTTAGGATCTGAAGTAAGTACCAATGTCAGAGTACATAAATGAGGTTAAAAACTGGGTGATGGATTTGACTTTAAGGAGGGCATGTGATGTAATGAGCACTGGGCATTTTGTAAGACTGATGAATCACAGATGTGGACCTCAGAATTCAATAATACATTACATGTTAATTAATTGAATTTAAAATAAAAATAAAGCAAAAAAGGAAAGTGATTTTCTTGGGGTACCAAGAATCCTCACCAGAAAAGATATTAGCTGACCCTAGAAAACTGCCCTGTATGATTTGCAACAACAGTTAACAAGATGATTGGAGTTATGGTCCCAATACTAAAATGAGTGCCTTGCTTCTGCCAGGGCTTTAGTGCTAAAACTCTCAGATGCAAAAGACCTGTTAGGTCTAAAAATATCCTGTCACTCTCATTGCCTTTGTTCACACAATTAAACTGTAGCACAGTGTTCCATTAGGTGTCTAAAATGAATAAGTGCTAAAGAAGGAGACCCAAAAAGGGAAGGTCTATGTGTGAAAGTGATCAAGTGAGGTTTTCTGGGGGAGGTGATGCTTGTCTCAGGCCCAGGAAGGTTGGAGATTTAGAGACCAGGATACTCTGTGGAAGGGAGTTCAAATTTCTTCCTTGCCCAATAGAAGCATTAGACTAGATTATGCTGAAACGGCATAAATGCTGCTAATACAATTTAAAGAGGTTTGCATACTGTCATAGTGACTCAATACAGCTAAATGATGTTGGCTCAATTCAATAAGGTATGATATACGAGTGCATATACATTTCTACAATCTTAAAAATGCAGCATGGTACAAGCTGGCATTATGAATTTATAACTAACTGACTCTTCAGGAACTGAACTTCAAAACATGTCTATTAAAAAGGTTAATTATACTATGATCAGGAGAGAAATTCACTTAAGAAATAAGTTATTCCTTTTAATAGAAAAGTTTTCATATTGATTCCTATTTAAAGTTAACATGAAGTAGAGGGCAGTGAAAGAAACACTCCTTTTGCCTTCCAATGCAAATTGGATTTATTCAAGTCTATCTACGTGAACGCTCTCACTTATGTTAATTATTATAATTTAAAAACAAGTATTATGTGGTAGTCCAGGGATAAGGAAAGGGGGAAATTGGGGCTGATTGCTAACATGCATATGTTTTCTTTTAGGGTGATGGAAATGTTCTAGCATTAGAGAGTGGTGATGGTGCACAACAGTAAATACACTAAAAACTACATTAATCCATCTTATTAGTCCATCCAATCTTATGATTGATAAAATTCTTTAACTCTGTCAGGATCATCCTTTTGTAATTGATGGAATTTTGCTGCTACATCAATGTTTTAATGATTACAGTTCTATTCTGTCCTTCTATGTATTCTTGAGTTAATTTTGCTAATGATTTTCTTAGAAACTGTCCTTTTAATATAATTTTCAATTTTATTTGCCTAATTTTTCCATAATATTTTCTTTTGATGCTCTTGAATTTCTATTTATAGTTATGTCCTCTTCAACTTTACAAAACTTAAATATTTTTATCTCTTTTTAATATGGTTTATCAGTCTTGCCTTATGTATCTTTGATTTTGTTGATATTCTCTACTTTTCCTGTTTACAAAAATAGTATGTTCTCACTATTATGATCTTATTCTATGGACTTTCTCTGTCATTATGTCTCTAATGTCTTGATTTGAGCACTTAGCTCCTTAATTTTTAGTCCTGATTTGTGATTTTATGATATCAAAGTTAAACATTCTGTGTACTGCTTTAAGAGAGATTTACACATTTTAATCTCTATTACTTTCATCATTTTGCAATTCTAGTTTGTAACTTTCCTTGCAATTTATCCTTTGAGCAGTGGATTATTCAGAAGTATATTTTTACTATTTGTGTATGTGTGTGTCCTATTCTGAATGTATAACATTATAATGAAATAATATTTTATAGAAGATTTTTTTTGTATGTAGGCAATTTTCATGATTGAAATGATTTTTTTCTCTCTTTGTTCCATAAAGGTTGTCTACATGTTCATACAATAAAGCTTGATAATTTCATTTTTAAAAAAGATTTATTTATTTATCTTGGAGTGAGAGAAAGATTGTGTGTGTGACTCAGGGCAGAGGCAGAAGGAGAGAATTTTCCAGCGGAATCCCTGCTGGCACAGAGCCTGACGCAGGGCTCATCCCCACAAACCCAAAATCATGACCTGAGCTAAAACCTCCTGAGCCACTCAGGCACTCTGATAATGTTCTTTTTTATATTTTCAATAATCTTATTGCCAATTCGTCTGTTTGATGTTCAGTTTGAGGAAGAAGTCTAAAATTTCTAACTATGTATATTTGTCAATTTCTTTTTTATGTTATTTTTTGCCTAACGATTTTTTTTTCTTTACAAGTGTCCGTATTTTAAACCACATTCTAGTCTTTTTTTTTTTTTAAGGTTGTATTTATTCATTTGACAGAGAGAGAGCATGAGCACAAGCAAGGGGAGCAGCAGAGGGAGAGGGAGAAGCAGACCTTCACTGAGCAGGGAGCCTGGTGCCGGGCTTGATCCCAAGGCCCCCGGGATCATGACCTGAGCTGAAGGCAGATGCTTAACCGACTGAGCCACCCAGCCAAACCACATTCTGGTCTTAACAATACTGCATAATAATGCAGGAGCTAAAAGTATTAAAAAAAACTACTCTCTTTCTTTTATTTTCATGTTATCATGATCAGGTCTGTTAGCTCTATCCCCTCCTATTTATCATCTTTATTGATTTGTTTTTAAAGTCTGTAATTACATAGGCTTATCAACATGGTTACTAATTTCTGTGTTCAATACTCTCTCTCTCTCTCTCTCTCTCTCTTTTTTCTTTTTTTGCATTTTACTTTTCCTTTTTTGATTTTCTTTCCTTCATGCCTTTCTTTTCTTCTTTTCTTTGAAAATATTAACTTCAGACTTTATACACACATACATATTCTAGTATGGCTTGGGATAACAGACCATAGACATTAATATAATAAGTAGTAAAATTAGAGTAAGTTAATAAGTTACAAATACTCTGAAAAAATGAGAACAGAAGGCCAGATATTAGGGCAGATTTTATGTTCAGACATGGTAATAAGCAAATAATTCACTGAGGTATGACATTTAAGCAAAACTTGAGAGAGGTGAAAGAGTGAGGTATGCAATATCAGAAAGAAGAGCCTCCAGACAGGGAAATGACTGATGGTGAGATCCTCGGATGCAAGCATGACTGCACCTTTTGAAAAAACAAAACAGGAAGGACAGTGTGGCTGGAGTAGATAGAGGGAGGGAGAGAGAGGAGATGAGAAAAAAACAGGCCAGACCACATAGGGTTTATAAGACATTATAGGCACTCTGGCTCTTGCTCTGAGTGAGATGGGAAGTCCTCATGGGATTCAGCAGATCTCACATGGCTTTTAAATGATGACTCTGTGTTGTGAGGAGAATTGATTGTAGGGACGCCATTTTAGAAACAGGAATAGACTAGGATAGAATAGAAACAGGAATAAGATAGAAACAGGAAGACTACCTAGAAGACAGTCCTGTGATCTGAATGTTTGTTTCTCCCAAGTCCATATGTTGACATCCAAGCCCCAGAAGGCTAGTATTAGGAGGTGGAGATTTTGGGTGCTGCCTAAATCATGAGAGCAGATCCTTCATGAATGGAATTAGGGCCTTCTAATTGAGACCCCACGGGGATCTCTCTCCTTTCCACCATCTGAGGACCTGGAGAAGGCATGGGCTCTGAACCAGGAAGCAGACCCTCACCAGAATTCAGCCATGCTGGCACTTTACTCTTGGACTCCCCAGCCTCCCAAACTTTGAGAAATAATCTGTTGCTTATAAGGTACCCAGTCTGTGGTATTTTGTTACAATGGTCCAAATGGACCAAGACAAGGATATTTGCCATGATCTAGGTAAGAGATGATGACTGCAGGAGATTTGTAATTATGCAGATGGTGAGAGTCAGTTTCTGGATAAATTTTGAAGAAAAAAACCCAGCAGGTTTACTTCTACATTTCACTATGTAAGAATTCCTGGTGATAACTAGCATATGAAAATTAATTACAGTAATGCAAGTTTTACTTTTTAAATATTTTATCTTTAAGTAATCTCTACACCCAGCATGGAGCAGGAACTCACATCCCGGAGATCAAGAGCTGCATGCTCTGCCAACTGAGCCAACTAGGCGCCCCAGTAATGCAGGTTTTTAAAGGACAATTATGTTATCAAATAGCTCCCAAAATTATACTTGATATATAAACAATTTTACTGAAATCCTTGCAAAAACAAACAAACTCAAAGAGTTGAAACTGTGTCACTCACAATTTTTACTGGTTCCAGAATGACAGATTTGTTTTACTTGTTACTGTTACTAATTAGAAAAGACCATATGATATTACTATGCAGTAATTAAAGATGATAATAAAGGTTAAGAAATAAGAATATGAAAATCAGGGCAGGATGGAGAAATAGTTTAAGGGCTCTTTAAAATAAATTATTTTTAAGTAACTTTTGGGCTTATGTTTTATATTCTTTGTATTTTTTGCCCCTACAAGAGATTGTTTAAGAGAGTTTGCTGCAATATGCATAACATGAAGAAACAAGGTTTTTAAATTTAATTGTTACATAGATCACATGAAGAGCCACGAGTATGGTTAATACTGGATAGCAGCGTTAAAAATATAGCCACAGTAGGTAGGCATTAAATAAGGTTAATTGCTTTCTTGTGGCAGACAATTTGGAACAGAAAAAATAGACATCCATCTTTTCCGCAGATCATGAGAACCCAGTAATTACTATGGGTATATAAACCTTCATTTCATTAACAGTGCATTTGACTGAATGTAACTTCCAAAGAAACATTATGTACAAAGTCCAGGTTAGGTTGGGGGGGTCAAACATTATGTAAGATAATTATTTCAGCGCTTTGGTCTTCATGGTAAAGACACACAACCAGTATAGTGAACAAAGAACTACCAGAGATCAGAAAGCCTAGTGTTGTATGAATGAACGTTTAATAATGTGTCTCACTGGAAAAAAAGATTTATTTGTAATGTTTGCAAATTTACATGGTCTAAATACTCCCACTGTGGCCAACTTCAAGCTACCAACATGACATCACTGAAAGTGGAGTTAGGAAGAGATGTGCACAATTAATCCCTGCAAACCCATTCAAGTCCATTTCAGCATGACCCTTAACCATCAAATAGCCCTGAACATTTGAGTAACTCCTGATTTTCCTGACTTCTACAATCAAGAGGTTGAACTAGTTGTTGTCCAATGCCTTTTCTAAATTAATTACTCTCTTTAAAGGAATGTGGTGAGATGATTTTGACTTATTTAATAAAATATGTATACAATTTATTTTAAATCTATTTTAAAATTCTACATACAACTATAGGTAGAAGTAATGGTATTAATCCATGTTTTCCATTAATTGTCATCTTAATGTATTTTAAAAATCCATTTAACATTTAATATTTAAATGGAGTCACAGACTTGGGAACCCTATGTAGAACTGGCATTAGATAAATAAAGTGTTTTTAATTAGATGAAATTCTTTTAATTCCAATTGCCATACGATTAGTTATAATAATGCAAGAGATACCACTCTTAGAGCCTTCATACAGCCTAATTCTGAGCAATGCTGTGGTAAGTCTGTAAGAGGCCATCCAATGATCCCCTTGTCCTGGTACACCTCCCCTTGTGTAATTTGCTCTCTTTGATAGTGGGGTGGATCTCTTGAGTTGCTTCACAAAAGTTGGATATGACTTCCCTGATTAGGTTCCAGAAGGATTCTGATTCCCATCTTGGTTGCCATCCCTTTCTCTCTTGGTGGCAGACTCAAGGAAGCCATCAGATGACAACAGCTTCAGCCCTCATAAATGAAACTTTGCAAGTGACCACGAGACAACGAATCATCCAGCTAAGGCTCTCTCAGTTTCCCAATGCTCAGATACTGTATAAGATAATAAAATCTTGTTATTTTAAGTTGGCAGATTTTGAGGTAAGTTAGCAAACAGCAATGAATGATAGAGGGATGAAGGATGAATACATCTGCAGTGGAAATACAGGAACTCCTCTAGGGTGTTTTTCAGTATTTCCACGTACTTTGATTCATGTACAACCCAATAAACACATAGAACCACTAATGACACACTCTTTTTGGGAATCAAAATTTCAGTCACACACACACCCCCTCCCCATCCCAGTCAAGAGGGTTTAACCACCTGTGGTGCTTGCTGAGAGTAAAGGGTGTATGGAATGGATAGTGCAAGAAGGTCATTATAAATACTATGGCCTGGGGCACCTAGGTGGTGGCTCAGTGGGTTAAAGCCTCTGCCTTGGACTCAGGTCATGATCCTGTGATCCCAGGGTCCTGAGATGAAGTCCTGCATCAGGTTCTTTCCTCAGCAGGGAGCCTGCTTCCCCCTCTCTCTCTTTTCTTGCCTCTCTGCCTACTTGTGATCTCTGTTTGTCAAATAAATAAATAAATAAATAATCTTTAAAAAAACACTATGGCCATGAGATAAATTGCAGAAACAAGGGAGCATGGGTGGTTCAGTGGGTTAAGCATCTGCCCTTGGCTCAGGTCATGATCCCTGGATGTTGGGATCTAGCCCCACATTGGGCTCCCTACTCAGTGGGAGACCTGCTTCTCCTCTGTTGTTCCCCCTATTTATGCACACACATTCTCTCTCTTTCAAATAAATAAAATGTTTTAAAAAATTGCAGACACAAAATCTGTAATAGTTACATTACATTTTTCCCATATTTTGAAATAAGCACATTAATATAAGTATTAATAATATTTCTTTACCTCCTCCTCTTCTTTTGCCATCAAACATAAAATGTCTTAATGGCAGTTAGGTTTTTCTCTTAGTATTTAATTTGTAGGATTTCAAAAGTAGACTGTGAGTCAGCTAGAAAAATGAATAAACATCACTCGAAAAAGGTTTTTTTTTTTTTTTTTAAATACTGTTTTAGGGAGAGGGTATGTTTTTTATTGTACATGGGATAGTAGTAGCACCATAGTGATGAGGGATGGACTGTGGTGGCTTTGTAATGTATCATCTTGGTTAAGCAGAACAGTATTTCTAAGCATTTCTTTCCCTGTATGTTTCTGAGTAGAACTGGCTACAAGAAAAATCTGTAATATTTGGAAGGTAGAGGTGAGAGAAGCAGTAGTCATATTTACTCACTAAAGTTTAATGTAGGCCAAGCCTATTACTGTTCATGCATGTTTCTGAGTACCTGGTGGCTCACTTGGCTAACATGGGTAGCATCTGGACCCCTAGGTTCTACCACTTCCATGGATTTTTTTTTTTCCTTTGGTTTTCTTGAATCCTTGATCAGGTGTTAGTATGGTTCTGTAACAAGGGCCAACTTTTCCTGTATGCCATTAATGATGTTGAGGAGGAGAGACAAATATGAGATAGATGGAGGTCACACGTGTTCCTTGCATGTCTCAGAGGTTCCTTCTTTCCCTGGCTTCATGTCTGTCTTGCCTTAATGACCTTCTGCACTGCGACTCCAAAATCAGCACTAGAGGCAGAAGAAATAGCTGAACCAAGAATGTTTCTTCAGCTCTTATAATTGTATGAAGTTAATCCCTATGATAAATACCTTTTTAAAAATCATTAGTAGTGGCTCTGATTCTCTAGCTGAATCCTGATCCATTTATTTAACAAAGAGGAAGGCTTTTCTTTGTCATCTGTAATAACAGTCTCCTACCTCCCAGATCATCTTTTTTTTTTTTTTTTAAGATTTTACTTATTTATTTGAGAGAGAGAGAGCCAGCCTGTGAAAGAGATACCACAAGCAAGGGGAAGGGTCAGAGGGAGAAAAAGACTCCCTGCTGAGCAGGGAACCTGATGTGGGACTTGATCCCAGAGTCCTGGGATCATGATCTGAGCCAAAGGCAGATGCTTAACCGGCTGAGCCACCCAGGTGCCCCATGCTAAATCTATTGCTCATGGTTAACCTGTAGTGCTTTTTGATTATTCATACTCCAGCTTTTTCTGGAAGACTTATAGATACCTTACATAAGACTTATAGACACCTTACTTCTGTCTTCTTTCCATTATAAAATATTATACAAAATTTCATCATATCTTAAATCCCATAAATTTATTCTGACTTAGCATCTAAATACTCATTTTTAAAGGAAAAGGGGAAATGGAGATCTCATTAATTGATACCTATAGGCTATGTGTAAGTAGAATATGATACTGATGCTTTTGTGTTCCCCAGTATTATGGGGTGGGGGTGGGGAGGTGAAAAGCCAAGATGATTTTATTTGTGGGGCACACACCTGGATATCCCACTGAATGGAGGTTCCTTGGAACTGATGACTCTAGTTCTGTTTCTAGGTCTTGAACTTGATAGCAATAAGTACTTCTTCAAAACATACTCAAATAATGGCAAGAGGGAAGTCTTGCTTCTTCCTACCATGATGCAACTATTTCATTTTCAACCAAAATACACCGAGTCTCTCCTAAAGGAGGATTAAAAAATCCTTTCACCTAACATTGAATGATAATCTGTTTCTAGTTATTTTGAGGCATACTCTGACTGGGAAAACAAAATGTACACTCAAATCAAACAAAAATGAAGAATTCATTTTAACACATATATGCCGACATTCTTAAATAATTCAACTTTTAGTTTTCTGGTTTTAGGGATAGAACTGTGTCAGAAAAGAATGTATTGACATTAGATTCCAACTTTGCCACTCACTATAAACTTAGATATCTTTCTTAAATTCTGTGACCTAAGGTCCTCACCTAAGGAAAAAATGAAAGTAGTTTTATCTCTTCCTGAGAGAGTTCTTAGATCGATTAGCTCAGATAAAACATGGAAATTTATCATGGTAACTGTATGGAGCAGGAGCTCAACAACTCTTAAGTCTCTCATGACATCTTTCTTCCTCTTCTTGGCAATAGAACATCCACCTTCTCTAGAAATTACAGATCTATTAGAGATAATGTGATATTACATTGTGGGAGAAGGAATGTAGTAATTGTGCATAATGGGCTAGAGTAATTAGATATTTCCCACTCCAAGGGGTCAACTTCTCAGCCAGGGTCATTACATGTCAATATTGACATTACTATTACTATATTTGACCTTCATGATTGTTATTGCCTAAAGCACTTAATAAGAGCCTTCGTATTAAATAAAGAGAGCTGATAAAGGAAATATATCCAATTTAAAACATGCTTAAGGGCCTCTTTATTTACATACAACTCTGCTGTTTTGTGAAGGATTAAAAAATATGTAAGAAAATTCCATCTCTCCATAAGCTTATAAGAAAGAGACAAATTAGAATTACCTTTTCTTTGTTAATTTGTCTCCATAATAATATACTGCAGTGAGAATCTAGGTGAGACTTAAAAACAGACATTGCTTAAATTTCTGTTTCAGATTCTATCTGAGGAATAGATCTGAGCTCTTTGTAGTTGAAAAAGATCTGATCTCAAAATTCTTGGTTGAAACATAAATCATTTGAAGACCATGGTCCCACCAGCCAACATTCTTAATTTGCATATATATATGATCTAGCATTACTTGCTTTTAAAAATATATTTTATTTATTTATTTGACAGAGAGAGAGAGAGTACAAGCAGAGGGAGCAGCAGGCAGAGGGAGAAGCAGGCCCAGAAAAAGGAGCCCAACTTCGCTGGGCTCAGTCCTAGGCCCCTGGGATCATAACCTGAGCAGAAGGTAGATGCTTAACCGATGGAGCCACCCAGGTGCCCCCACCTCATTACATACATTTTGAAAGTAGAATATATGTATACAATTTTAAATCTTTATTCCATAATTCCCCTTTTTTTCTTCTCAGTCAGTCACAAGAACTCCCTTTTCACACTTCAGGAAGCTCACGTTAAAGACATACTGGGAGTCTCTCATGTGTTTCTCCTTCTCATACACCTCCACCTAGACATTTTGTACACATAAATACCTTACATGTGCAAATATAGGATTTTTATCATTGGTGTATAGAATGGGATTTTATTTTATGCAATTTTCTATAAGTCTTCCAATTGCTACATAAACATTTCATGAATATTATTCAATTTCTTTTTTTTAATATCACTCAATTTCTTTTTTTTTTAAGATTTTATTTATTTATTTGACAGACAGAGATCACAAGGAGGCAGAGAGGCTGGCAGAGGGAAAGGAGGAAGCTCCCTGCCAAGCAGAGAGCCTGATGCAGGGCTCCATCCCAGAATCCTGGGATCATGACCTGAGCTGAAGGCAGAGGCTTTAACCCACTGAGCCACCCAGGCGCCCCTAATATCACTCAATTTCTATAGCTCTATTTCAATGTTTATAGTAACTATAGATGATTATATAGAAGCTTTAAAATTTTATATATTGACATGTTAAATTATTTTTAATAAATTCTGGGTTTAAAATATTTTTAATAAATTCTGGGTTTAATGATGGGTTCAAAGATATCTTCCAGCCGCGGGTGTACTAATTTCCTGTACTAGATTCCCTTTTAGGGTATTTTTTTAAGCTGTATGCAGGACCTGAACCCATGTCCATGAGATCAAGATTCAGTTGTCCTCCTAACTGAACCACCAAGGCACTAAGATTTTTAAAGTTTTTAATACACAGATTTTTATTCCTTCTATCTTGCTCCAAAAGCATAGTAACTTTTGCCAACATTATTTATTAAGTAAATAATTATTTTCCCATTGAGTTAACTATCAAAATTGTCACATATTACCAAAAATGTCGTATATTAACTACCAAAATTGTCATAGATATATGTTATATCTATATCTATATCTATCTATCTATCTATCTATCTATCTATCTATACACACACACACACACACATACATACATACCTGGGTTTATTTTTGGATTTTCTGGGGTTTTTTTCCCCTTTGCTTTTTTAAGTTTTTCCTACAATAGTACGATATTATTTTGATTAAAGTGGTTTTAGAATATATTTTGGTATCTGGTAAAGCAAGTACCTACTTACTGTTCTTTTCCCCCCAATACTTCTCTTGGCTTTTTGCTGGTATTTAACTTCCACATAAAATTTAAGATATTTCTACCTAATCTGCCTATTAAAAAGTCATTGAGGAATATTAATTAGATTTGTGTTATAATTGTTTTAATTTTATGGGTAACTGGCAATTTTTATATATTGATCATGATATCCAATATCCCGACATACATTTCTATCAGTTCTGGTCTTGTTTATCTCTCTCCACTAGATTTACAGTTTTCTTCATATAGGTCCTGTATTTTTCTTATTAATTTATTCTTACATACTCTATGTTTTTGTTAATATAACTAAGTAATTTTATTTCGCTAACTTTTTTTTTTTACAGAATAGAAAATAGATATTGATGTTGGTACATACGTATTTTCTGATAACAGGTTGTTGTTCAGATTGGATCATTTCTATTGATCTATTTCCAAGTTCACCAACTCTTTTCTCTGCCATCTTTGCTAGTGAGCCTCCCTGCCAGTGAATTTTTTGTTGTGGTTATTGTATATTTCAGTTATAAAACTTCCATTTGTGTCTTCTTTATGTCTTCTATTTCTTTGCCAAAAATTTCAATTTTTCCATTCATTTCTGGAGTGTTTCTGATTGTTGGAGCATTTGTAAAATAACCACTTTGAAGTCTTTTCAGATATTTTCAACAGCTGTGTCATTTTGTGGTTGGAATCTGTTGGTTGTCATTTCTCCTGCAAGTGGAAATTATCCTAGGTTTCCACATGGAGAACAATTTGGGCCTGTATCTTGCACATTTTGAATGTTACGCCATAAATCTCGTGGTTTATTTTACATTCCCAAGGAAAATGTTAACATTTTTTGCTCTCAGGAGACAGTCAACCTGGTTAGGTTTATGCTGAAATTTCCAACATACCTTCTGTGGTCTGCGGTTCCAACTTCAGTTCCGTTTCCATAAGCTTTGTACTGCTGTTTGGACCTGTCCCTTGTGCGTGCCACCCAGTAACAAGTCTGCGATCAAGTTGGTGGTTTATGCACAAGTTCTGTTCTCAGGAGTTTTGATATCCTAATTAGGATTCTGTCTACAGATGCACAGCTTGGTGAAGAGTCCAGGAATTCATAAACAGCTCTATAAGTTGTTGTTTTTATTTTTCCCCCTGAGCCCTGCCCTCCGTCTGTGATCTTCCTGGTACTGTCATGTTCCCCGAGTTTTCCTTTTTCAGTCCTCTGCCCAGAGAGCTGAGGCTTTAATTATCCTTCTGTGACACCCACTTCTGTAACTGTACAGCATTCAGGGCTGGAAGTCCAAAGGGAAAAAAAAAATGGTCAATGCGGGGCGCCTGGGTGGCTTAGTGGGTTAAAGCCTCTGCCTTCAGGGGTTCCTGGGTGGCTCAGTGGGTTAAAGCCTCTGCCTTCAGCTCAGATCATGATCTCAGTGTCTTGGGATTGAGCCCCACATTGGGCTCTCTGCTCAGCAGGGAGCCTGCTTCCCTTCTTCTCTGTCTACCTCTCTACTTGTGATCTCTGTCAAATAAATAAATAAAATCTTTTAAAAAAATGGTCAACGCAATTAAGGTCTGGTGTTTATTCAGTTTCTTAGCTAGTGTGCCTGCTGTTTACTTTTCATGTTCTCAAATAGCTGCTTCATGCGTTCTGTCCATTTTTATTGTTGTAGTCAGCGTGAGAGATAGGCTGGAGTTCACTTAGCCATCTTAGGCAGAGAAAGAACTTTTGATCATTTATTTTTTGTGTGATTATTGATAAAGATTTGTTTAAATTTATCAAATACAGGGATATAAGGGTTGAAAGGGTGCACCTTTTTCCTGGATTTTAGTCATCTGAAATAATTCTTGCTTTTTGTATTGTATATTAACACTGTACATTAAAATTATCATTAATAATTATCATGTGTTAATTGCTGAGAATATGGAAAATATAGGAAAGTATACATATGATTCAAAACTAAACCTCCTCGTACTCCAACCAGTCAGTAATAATAATTGTTTAATTTTTCCTTTTATCTTCATCAGGATGTATATCAATGTATGTGTTTATTAAAAATGAAACAGCTCTGTATCTATGGTTCTTTTCCTTTTATAATACATTAAAAGCAATATTTATACTATAAAAGCTTAATAGCTGCATACAGTGGAAACACTGTGCGGGAAGTATACTGACTTGATAGTAACCCACATCTTCTAAATATTCTTCTGCAAACAATACTTTCTAGAACCTGCAGTTCCTCATCGAGTATTTCTCACAGAAAAAATATATGTCTGGTTGTCAACAATAAATGGATAAAGATTATAAGAAGAGTCTAGTAATAGACATCAAACGGATCTCTTTAGGGCATTTACCTTTAACTTTAACCTTTACTTTTACCTTTAACTTATTACTTGGGAACTTTCTCTCATCAGTCCAAAGCCCTTTGATTTCATGCTTCCTCTCTTTGCTGTTTTTTTTCCCAAGTATTTAGGAATCAGTGGGCTTAGGACAAAGCAAGCATTTTTTATACAAGTTGTAATGGTACTTAGAAAAGTAAATTTATTATTTTATCCCTTTTAGAAATCATCTACCTGCCACATCACGGCTTAACTACTACTACTCCACACACACACACACACACACACACACACACACACACACACTTATAGAAAATAAAAGATTGCCTTTAGTAGGCATATCAGAGAGAGTACACACTCTGACTTTGCATTTTTGTGAAAAAGGAAACTGAACAGATGAAAAATCTCTCTGAGTCAAATATATTTGTGTATTCTTGTAGTCTCCATTACATGATTATCAGAACTACGAGGGTACACTGCAGGTGTGGAAATGGACCTAAGTATGTCCAGGAAAAATGTAGCTAAAAATGATGAACCACTTATTAATTTGATACATTCCACAATAACAGTATTTGTAGCTCATTTTCATAATCACAGTTTTATTTTGTTTATTTAGGAAAGCCATTTCAAAGTCATGCTATTATAGCAACACTATAATGTAGAAAAGATACTACCATTACTTATAAAAGTGATTTAAATATTTGAACTGTAGTATATAGTCCATTTTCGTCCTTACAGAACAATGCCCTAGATAACATGGCATATTATTACTTTAAAGAATTGTTATTTATTTCACTGAATAATTTTATTTCAATTTTTTATGGTTATTGAAAAAGGTAGCCACATGTAACATTATCAGAGAGTATTATCATATTGAAGGATTTATATCTTTTCATGATTTTTAGATAAAAATATAAGGGCACTTAAATGTAAAATAATATAAAGAAATAACATATAAAATATATCACTGTAAAATAGTTAATAGTTAAAGTAACATTTTATACTATTCAGAAAACCATACAAGACTAATGAAATATATATCACAATTTGGGTAAATTGGATTTCTTACTCCTTTTAAGATTGTTCAACAAGTTTTGTGATGAGAAGGTTTTTTGTTTTTTTGTGTTTTTTTGTGATGAGAAGTTTTAAGTTGTCAGTTTTAGAGTAAAGGTTGTGATTTATATTTGGTGACTTTTGTCAATTTCTGCTAAGGCCCTTTACATCTTCCTAATGTAAAGTAGTATTTTTATATTTTTATATACCCTGATTTACTTATAGCTGACAAGTGGCATATCTTAGATTGACAATGATATGCATAGAGCAGATGTCAGAAGACAGAAATGATTACAGGATGGAGCACTTCTTTTGTAAAATATATGAGTTAATTCACCAGTCATGAAAGCACCGGACTGAGAAGAGCTTTCTTTGTGTTGAGTGTTGGCAGGTGTCATGAAAATTCCTCAAACAAGATTATTAATTCATGACCTATTTCCGTCATTGCAGTAGCACCTTCTTCACAAGGGACTGCCATTTCCACCAGGCAGACCCTCAAATTATGCATGGGGTATGAAGTAAATGCAAATCTCTGTCACAGATTTAAAAGCAAACAGTGCCCTTGATAACCAGATGCCTATCTTTTCATGTGAAAGCTTTCCAAGTTCTGACGGATGGTCTCTACAATTCTGCATCTATCCTAAAACTCATGTTGTTGGTAACTCAGAGAAGAAAAACATACTTTTGTTGAGAATGAATATCTTTTACAGAGCTAGGGTTAAAAGAGAAATTGTGAGGACAATGTCCACATGCTAGTAGATGAAACCCTTTCAAAGGTTCTGTGTTTTTGCTACAAAAAGGGGCCTTGGAGGAAATCTCACAGCAGATGTCTGCCTTTAAATATATAGGTGTCCTATTTAAAAGTCTCTCATAACTTTTAACCTCATATTTTTGTATTAAGTCAGTGAATTTTGTATTAAGGCAATGAATGCAAAACATATCTGGACAGTCTCATTCCTCAAAGACATTACTCTACTGTGTTTTTAACATCTATTGTTGACTTATATTAAGGGATTTTCTGAAAAACCGTTCTATTAACTTCTTGCTGTGTTGTTGAGGATGTTGTTTATTTATCATATTGTTCACTGACTTCTTTTTTAGGTCTTTAGTCTTGGTTCAGTTGTGATTTTCTGAGCATTTGTTTAGTCCGTGTTTTATATCACTCAATCATATCGAATCAGTTACCCGATTTTCCCTTTTAGTGTGTGAAAATGTAATCTTATCTATCTATTTTAACAAATGTATAACTTGTTTTAGTATGCTTCTTAAAAAAATTAACTTCTTTTCTAGGAACACCTCACCATTTTAAATCTTAATTTTAATTTTGACTCACTTTTTCCTGATATATAAATTAGGTTATTTTTCTTGGTTATAAACTACTTCAAATCATTTCAGACCAAGGTATGATATAACTTAATAATATTAAAATGTATATCTTAAGATGAAATGCAGGTCACTTTCAATCTAAATCCAATTTACTTTTCATGTCTTAATTCCAAGGACATCTTTTACACCACTTGTTGTAATCAGTTTTGTCACCTTCATGTACCCATACAAACCAAGTTCATTTTCATTTGGCCCACATTGAAAATGGCTTCTTATTTTGCCTCTATCCATCCAAATATTAACTGTCTTTCAAGATCCATTTCTTATTGTACCTCATGCCAACTTTCTTCCTAACTCTGAACTTGTAGCATTTATTTAATTAACCATGCATCTAGAATTTGACTTTGTTCTGCCTACTTGCATGCTTGATATGTCATGTTCCTACCTACCAATATTTTGGCTTTCATGTAGGCAGTGAGTGTAGTGAGTTCCTACAGGTGAGAGGTTAAGTCTTATCTACAACCCCCAATATCTTGCATTCTGGTGCATTTTTTGAAGACATAAAAATTTATGAAATAATACATCATTTTATAGGATGAAATAAAAGTATTAATTTAGAATGAGTGGTCAAAGCAGATTTTAACACAGCATGAGTTTATGGGAACCTTTAAAAGTATTTCTAATTGTTGTAATACCTACAATTTCTATGTAATGAGCACTAACATGAGCTTTAAATAGAATCCCCAGATTTGTTCAGTATGTTTTATTATTCCATTCCATCTCTTCGTGAAATTTGGAATGGCTATGGGAATTCTGAGTTTTCCCTGGAACGCAGAAACTTTGGTAGGCACCTTGTCTTAATTCAGCAGTGACAGTAAGGCTTACACTGAGCACAGGGTCAATCTGATAATCTGTGACAACTTGCTAGTGTTCATGGCTTGATGACATTGAGAGATGAGTGATCATTTTCCTGGATGATGACCAATGGGGTAATCAACAAGGTTCAGAATAGACAACCCGAGGGAAGTGGTTATTTTCTAAACAGTGTATTCCTCCTACACATTGCGCAGAAGGAAGAACAGAGTAGAAGGCATATTTGGAAGCTAAATATGCTTTTGCTAGAAAAGCAAAAAGATAATTTCACTGCAGTTCTGAATGACTGCCATCTTGTTGCATGCTGTGACACCGTTTCTGTTACAAACACATAGTTCACTGAATGTTCATGCTGCATTCCTTAAGGGGTTTTGTTTTTCTGGGTTTACTTTTTTCTTTTCTTTTTGCTTTTTTAGAGTAGATAGTAGCATGCTGTTGCTAAAACATGTGAACTCCTGCTGTTTAAATTGTTAGGTTCTGTTCAGAAAAGTGAAATAATGTTCTGCCATTTGTTCCCAGGTACTGAGACTGCTGCTGAAATGTACAAATAAGCACTCTAATCTGGGTAGAGAATAGTTCTTTGTATGGTTTAAGGCAGTGGGAAAGGGCGGGGGGGAATCTTACCTTTTCCTTTGCAGGAGGTTGAATCTTCCATTTCCCCTACTGGGACTTCTATCCCTCAAAAATCTTTTTCTCCTCTACTAACACATGGATCACTAGAGGTTCTTCTTTTTTAATATTTGCTTTATTTTTCTCAAAAAAACAACCCAAAACCTGCACTGTCAAAAACAAGGCAATTCCCACTTTTGCTAGATCAGGCTTTGTCACCAAGGAAAGTTTAAAGTTCTTTAATCTGTCATATAACTAATATAGATATTCTGAATGATCAGAGTGTTCAGAGCATTTTATTTTTTATTACACAGTAGGTTCACTCACCCTTTCTCTTGACTTTTCAGTTTCTTACATTTTGAGAGCAAGCTTTTCTTAGTATCAAAGAAAACTTACTTAATATCATAGATTTTTATCACTTCATTTTACCTCAATGATTTGATTCTGTATCCTGAGTTTATTGGAGCCAGGGATGGATTTTCTCTTCTAAGCAGACTGTATACATGCACACTTGCCTAATCACTGAAATACATTCATAGTTTATGGCACAATCTTTTTAAGATACTAGTTGTTTTCCATCTGGTGCATGTTCTCCACTACCAACTACCATTACTGGATTTTTCTTTTGATGAAATATATCCTCTTGTGGGTGACAGCTCATGTTGAAGATCTATTTTTCTCCATATTTTTGCAACAAAATATTTTCCCTTAGTTATCTTGTATCTATTATGCACAGACAATTATGATAAGCCTCAATATTATAAATTCAAATACAAAAAAATCCTTGCTTCCAATAATCTAACAATTTGGGGTATAAAGTCACAAATGTTAATAGAGCACGACCATCATGCTGCATGCTTCGGCAGTGGTGTGCTATGTGTCCTATAAAAGGTCAATGATTATGTTTTTATTGGTATAGTGTGCAGGTGTAGGCCCTATACAAATTTTATATCTCTGGGAATATCTTTTTTTTTTTTTTTTTTAGATTTTATTTATTTTGTTAGAGAGAGAGAGAGTGAGCACAGGCAGACAGAGTGGCAGGCAGAGGCAGAGGGAGAAGCAGGCTCCCTGCCGAACAAGGAGCCCGATGTGGGACTCGATCCCAGGACGCTGGAATCATGACCTGAGCCGAAGGCAGTTGCTCAACCAACTGAGCCACCCAGGCGTCCCTCTGGGAATATCTTAAAGAAAATAAAATACATAAATACATAACACCCCTCTAATATATTATAAATATTACATAGAATAAAAATTTTGGTGCTGCATTACTAATCAATTTCTACTATAATTGATTGGTTTTACTTGATATCAGAGGGTGAAAGATCTGGTTAGGGAAGAACTTTATCCTGCTTATATTATTCACATATACCTACCACTTCCATAGGCCAATATTCTGATCAGGAATGAGTTTGCAGGTGTTGGTTGAAAATGTGGTGACTTTTTCTATCTTTGGAGGCCTATGATTTGGGAGTAGAAGACTTGATTCTAAATGCCAAATCCAAAAAGAAATTATGTACAATCTTTTTGAAGTGCTTGTGTTAGTGCAAATCCCCATGAATACGACCTATTTATGAGTGAAAGAAATCTTCTTTGAGCATTCCTTACAATGATGCTTTTCCACTTAAGGATTACCCATCCCTTTTTATCTTTGTTGCTTATTGCATATTGAGATTGCCCTTCTTTGTGGTTTACTTTCTTTTCAAGCTCTTATTTTAAAGACCTAAGAATCAGACTGCAGATGAAGAGAATTGAACTGGTATTGAAACTGCAAAGGTGGGGGGGAACCTCAGATTTTATTATAACTCTAAAGGCACATTTTAAACCCTGGAACACATTTAAGAGTAAAATGTTCAAACTCACACCTGTCAAGAAATTTATAGCTAAGGATAATCTATTGTTAATGTTTCCTAATTCTTCATTACTTACTAACAGTTATGTGTTGATAAGAGAGGCCTAAATCTTTTATTAGTGTGCCTCCTTACTGGGCTACATAACTTCTAAAGATGAGGCCACTGGAACACCTGCTCAGACAGACAGAAAGGCAGCATGGCTTAGGAAACAGGTGCTGATCTGGATATTAATAATCTTCTTTCCATATTTTGGCATTTTACTATTTAAACACGCAGGCTGGGTCAATTTTAGAGACCCTAGAGAAGAACAACAAGAGAAAATTTAAGAGAAATTTTTAAACTTCCCTTCTCTGAAAAGGTACTTTGGAAAAGGTTTCTTTCCCACTCCTATTCCAGAATAATTTTCCTCCAGTGGCCTCTTGGACAAAGGGTCTCAGAATACACTTCAGCGTGATGGTTGAGATGAATGACTTGGTTGTGGGTATTTTTGGTAACTGCACTGTGGAGTTCTAAGAGCTGCCAGTCCAGCGTTCCTAAAGCAATGATTAGAATGCGTCACAGCAAATTGTGTCTATGGAATCTTCTGATCCGTACGGATCTCCATAGTCACACCAAGTCCATTATTGAAAGCAGATTTTCAACTGTTGGTAAGAAGGATTTGCTTCCTGAAGTCCAGCTCCCCCACCAGGATCCTCCTTTGGCGTTTGGAGCAATAGTCCCACATAGCAAGAATGTCACCTTGCCTGCTCTGCCATTTATTTATTTTTTTTAATCCATCTCTCTCTCTCTGGGGCCTCTCAGAATGAGTGGCTGGCTCATGGAAAGATGTGAATATTCCTAGAAACACTCTAGTATCTTAACTGGACTCCTCAGGATGATAATGTTCCTCATCAAAACCTGTCTCCAAAAAACAGTAGGTAACTATGCTGGAGCTGAAAGGTTAAACCTAAACTATAATACCATGTTTTGCTTGCATTGTATCTTTCCATTTATGAAACACTTTAACATACATTTTTTTTATCGATTTCCCAAACATTTGATCAGTTAAGTAAGAATGTATTATTCATCTCCATTTTCCACATGACACTAGACATTGTGCTAAGTCTAAGGACATAAAACTATTAACCAGAAGGCCTGACACTGGCATCTAGTATAGAGGTTATTTTAGGATACAAAACCAAATCTGACAAATATTCCCATAAGGAGTGGGGGACAGTTCTTAACAAATTACTTTTTAGTCTGTCCTGAAATCTGCATAGCAGTTGTGAATAGCAGTTGAAATAAGTGTTGATGAAATGAAGAAAGTGTATCTCATCTGGTTTCCCTGAGTCTGGGAGAAGCTCTGTTTTACTGGGGGGTTGTAAAACATGTGACCTCTGAACAGACACTTGAATGCTTTTGATCTAGAGATAAACGAATCAAGAAGAGGGTTTTATATGGACTGAGAGAACAAGATGCTTTTCTAACATTTTATAACCTATCTCCCCACCCATCCCCAAAAAACTAGAGAAGAAAGAAAGGTAAAAGTAAAGCAATGCTAGGTAGGTGTTCATCCTATCGGAATTGTAACATGATTAGTGGGTAAAAATGGTCCCAGCTTGGGGCACCTGGGTGGCTTAGTTGGTTAGGCATCTGCCTTTGGCTTAGGTCTTGATCTTAGGGTCCTGCATTGGGCTCCACTCTGCTGGGAGTTTGCTTCTCCTGCCCCTCCCAGTGCTTGTGCTCTCTCTCTCAAATAAATAAATAAATAAATAAATAAATAAATAAATAAATAGGGGCACCTGGGTGGCTCAGTGGGTTAAAGCCTCTGCCTTCGGCTCAGGTCATGATCTCAGGGTCCTGGGATCGAGCCCCGCATTGGGCTCTCTGCTCTGCATGGGGCCTGCTTCTTCCTCTCTCTCTGCCTGCCTCTCTGACTACTTGTGATCTCTGTCTGTCAAATAAATAAATAAAATCTTTTAAAAAATATTAAAAAAATAAATAAATAAAATATTTTTTTAAAAGTCCCCGGGTTTACTTAGGGCTTGTTCCCACATGGTGCGACAGTAATCAAGATGGTAAGGATGATTAAACATCATATTCTGCATCACACATCCCAGTAAGCCTCTATGACCTTTGGTAGCAGGAATCAGGTGAGGTTCCATTAACCTCTGGGGTGAATATGTGTGAGGGAGAAGAATAACAAGGAGGGCCAGATAGATCACTTGATAGTCTCTTACCTAGAGGAAATGTGCTATATGGTGTGATGCAGAATCCCAATGGAGCTTTGAGTCTTTGCTATAACCCCTTTTCTGGCCAGGATTCTAACTGGATGTGTCAGCACTGGATTCTTAGGATAGAAGATCCCCTAGATGAAAGAGTGAGCATCTTGCAAAGAGAAAAGATACTAATAGATGTTGGTGCTTTCCATAGTCTGGCTTTAAAGAGAACAAAATAAAAGTAATCTTTCTTTTCTTCTTCTTCTTTTCTTTTTTTTTTTTTTGGTTGTTATTTCTCCCCAAACAGACAGATTATAAAAATAGATTCAAAACATTTTCTGCTAAATTTATATGGTAGCTGCATAATGACTGTTGAGGGAAACTAGGCATGTTTGGAAGTTTTTGAAGCTCTGACTTAATTAAGAGCAGCTATCGTGATAGCTTCCCAAATCTCTTAGATGTCGCAGGCAGAAATGCTAAATTGGTCTGTGTAGAGCCTTTAACTGATAGAAGGAGAGTGGATAGAAGATTAACAGGACAATAGAAAAAAAAAAAAGAGAAAAAAAATTTTTCACTGGGTTCCAATATGTGGTGGGTTCCGGTGTTGGATGGTAGACAGCTGGTATGGGCTCACCTATGAGCACATTGTTAAATTTTCAAGAAATTTTTTTTGAAATTTTTTTATTTTTTTATTATTTTTAATTTTTTTTAAGATTTTATTTATTTATTTGTTAGAGAGAGAGAGCAAGCACAGGCAGACAGAGTGGTAGGCAGAGGCAGAGGGAGAAGCAGGCTCCCTGCTGAGCAAGGAGCCCGATGTGGGACTCGATCCCAGGACGCTGGGATCATGACCTGAGCCGAAGGCAGCTGCTCAGCTGCTTAACCAACTGAGCCACCCAGGTGTCCCAAGAAATTTTTTTAAAGATGATTGTATTTACTTACTTGACAGAGAGAGAGACACACAGCAAGAGAGGGAACACAAGCAGGGGAGAGGGAGAGTGAGAAGCAAGCTTCTCGCCAAACAGGGAGCCCGATGTGGGTCTGTATCCCAGGACTCTGGGACCATGACCTGAGCCAAAGGCAGACCCTTAACAACTGAGTCACCCAGGTGCCTCTAAATTTTCAAGAAATCTTAAAGCCAGTTATTAAAAACATCCGTTATTTAAAATTAAATTCTGTAAACCTACACTTACATAAAACATCAAACAAAGATAGTATACTCTCACAGCTCATCACTTCCAAATTATTTTTCTGCATTTTACCTCTATCTGTTTTCTTGAGGAGGCCATGTACATATATTGTCTGTGCGTGGTGGAAATCCTCTGTAACAGCACACTTCTCACATCTCTTCTCAACTCTGTTCTCGGTGACATATTGATGGTTGATACTAGCCATGGTGGGCAAATGCTACAAAGTAGATACTGATTTGTTGTTTTGTTGATTGTCTAATCATAAGACATGTTAATAATGCAGATTAAAGTTGAAAATGGGTCATGCAGTTGCAATTTGGGTAGTATAAAATTGAGGAAATTATCAATTTATCATTATCATTTATCATTTGAAAACTTTAACCTGATTCAATAAAGATTCCATTCACATCATTGATGAGCAAGTGAGGTTCTGATGCACGTCTTGGCTGTTTCACTTTCCTCCTAACTCATTAAACAAAAATATCAACCAGCATTCATGTCATGTATCAGATTTATTGATTATACATCAATTGGAGGAAGAGATAGCAGATTGGGATCCAGTTCTGTTTGTCAAATCCTGGTTGAGTCGGAGCTGTAATTTGGCTACCAGTAGAAGAGTTTGGAAAATACCAATCGAAGCTTTCTGTTAGCATCAATTGGCTATGCAGAATTTGCAATAATACATATTGTGTATTTTTTATGATTCGTCAATTGTGTGCTAAACATCCTTTATGGTAATAACATTTATAATAAACTTATGTACATATACACATGCATACATTCTTTCTTCTTTAGAGAGCCTATTATTTAATACTTGGCAAGCACTGAAATGTTCTTTTGTTCTCTTACTTAATTCTAAACAAGTCCTTGAGATAGGTATCATCTTCTCTTTGTAGATATGGAGAATGAGGTCTAGAAGAGTTTGGAAACAGTACCAATGACACACAGCTGGCACAGAAGTAATTGGGATGGGTCTTAGGTATATTCTGACCAAAGCCTAGGCTTTCTTATTGACACCCTCTTCACAGTGACATTAAATAGTGAATGACTTAGTCACTTGTGCTACACTTTGGCCTTAGTAGCCTCCTCCATGAAGGGAGAATGATACTCTTCATACCTCCTCAGAACCATCATAAGGATCAAATGTGAAAATAATTTGTAAACTTAAGGTTCTAAAGCAATATCTGATTATTTACCAAAGAGTTAGACATTTGAGGTAGCAATTTGTCAGAAGAGCTTTACTCTCCTGAGTCTGACTCAGGCTCCTTGAAAAGGAACTTTTCCATATATTACCTGAGAAAGAGAATGACAATTCATTTTCTCTTGGAAATGCTTTCTATTATAAATTGCTAGATTTTTTTTCCTGTTCTGGACTTCTTTACAAATCCCCAACACCTTTTTGTTTAAGCACTATTAATTTTTTCCAATAATAGATTGATGGTTTCTTGAAATATTTGGCAACTTAGTATGCCCGAGTTTTTATCAGCCTAGAGCATCCCTGGAGATAGAATATGACCAGCAGATTCTGGGGAAGGAGCCAAAAGCTAAACCCAGTGCATAAGTGAAAAGAAAGAAAAACAAATTTATATTTTTGAAAAGCAATCAAGTTGTTTGCATTAGGATATTATTAGTAATGACCTTGGATAATTTGAAGTTATGGAGAATGTAAGCACATTTTAATACCCTCTGATACCTAGATATTAGATTGCTATATGGATAATAGATAATTTTGCCCTATATCTGTCTCCAATGCCAAAGCACTTTCAGATGATGACATTTTCTATTGCAATTCTGAGTGCTTATAGGCCTTGATTCTGCTAGGTAATTATAATATCTACCATGGCATTAAGGCTCACTGCATGAGCTAATGCCATGATATGGAATTAATCAAATCTGAATGAAAAGGTCATTAGAAAGTTAAATTATTTCACTGATACCAGACTAGTGCCACATAAGCAAGAATTATACTCCTTTGTGATATAATAGATCCTGAAATTCAGTCATTAGTTTCACCTCACTAGGGATATCTAATTATTGATGTGGTTAATTACTTAAGGCCATTGACCATTTTTTTAGTATTCTATTACTTATACTCTTAGCTCTGTAAAAAATTTATTATGTAACATTCTTTTTTTTTTTTTAAAGATATTTATTTATTTATTTATTTGACAGACAGAAATGAAAAGCAGGCAGAGATGTAGGCAGAGAGAGAAAGCGGGGAAGCAGGCTCCCTGCTGAGCGGAGAGCTCAATACGGGGCTCTATCCCAGGACCTTGGGATCATGACCTGAGCCGAAGGCAGAGGCTTTAACCCACTGAGCCACACAGGTGCCCCTTATTATGTAACATTCTTAACATATACTTATGATTCACCTCAATTACTATTTCCTATATGTTACCTTTGTAAAAAACACAGATGATCTAATAGAATACCATCAGTTATTTATTAATAGGGAATTGTGCATTGGTGTAAAAGGAAACTTCTTTTCAGGGTAAAATAAATGAATTTCTAAACACATTAGAATCATTTTCACTTTCTCAGGGGAGTCTTAATGACCACTTCTGCAGGATCCCTGACCAGAACAGACCTGATTAAGCCTCTGTGCAGACATGAGCTTTAAAGATTTTGGATAATTTGAAGCAGAAAAATGATGCAGGGTCACCAAACAGCTGAATGTCCATTTTTTCTGCCAGGGTAATGTAGTTTGCTCATGTAAATCTAATTAGTGATGTCACCTCCTTTTATTTAAAGTGCTGTATCACAGTACAATATTAATCTTCCTGGTTCTGACAAGACCCCCAGGATACCAGCAGCTTCCTGACCCTGTATTAGTCAGAACAGGTAGGTTATGCTGCACTAACAAGCATTCTCAAGATTTTCTTTACTTGAAACTTTACTTGAAACAACAAAGATTTACTTCTTGCTCGTGCCACATGTCCCTTGTGAGTTAGCTGAAATCTCTGCTATGTATCTTTTCTGTTAGGGCCTAAGGCAGAGGCTCCATTTTGACTTTCATGATCATCATGATGGGGGAAGAGCACACAGTGAAATGCACACTTAAATTCTTCCTAGAATTACAATGTTATCATTTACCCCAAAGGAACAGGACCAGAATATTTGTGCTTAGCAATAATGACTATTCGCCATTGCCACAAAGTATTTAGTGGAGGAAGCAAGAAATGGTTCAGGTCTCAAGAAACTCTGTTGTATCTTCTGCTGTATGGTCACCTCACTTCAGCTAAGTTTCTATAACCTTTGGGAAGTACTAATTAAAATCAGTTGAACATTTTGGGTGATGTATGTGCTCCTTCCTTCTGTGTAATCTGTAATCCATCTGAGATGTTTTAATCCTCTGTTACCATCTCACTACATCCTGAAGTTGTATATAGAATGGATCAAAATACAAAATTTTATTTTTATATAATTATTTTCCCAAGAACAGTGAGGAAAAGGACAGTAATCACAGCTTTTCCACAGCATCTCACTCAGGGCCAAGTAGTTAGTTGCAAAATAAATATAGGTTGTGTGAACAAACAAATGAGAAAATAGATACTCCAGCTAAATAGAAGGAGCCTGTCAGTTGGAAATATTTCCTCCCTCTTTCTATTTCTTTTCTGCTTTTATTTTTATAATTTCTTCCTTCTAAATTTTTTTGGGCTTTATTTGCTCAGTTTCATTTTTTTCCCAAGCCTCTTAAAGTGATCACTTAGTTTTACTTGTACCTTTCTTTTCTAACCTAAGCATTTGAAGTTACCTGTTTCCATCTAATCACCACTTATCCAGCATTCCACAAATATAGATATGTTGTATTTTTATTACTATTGAGTTGAAAATATTTTCTAACTTATGCTGTGATTTGTTCTTTGATCCATGTTATTTAAAATTGTTTGTTTGATATGCAAATATTTGAGGGTTTGTGGATATCTGATTGCAAGTGAATGTAATTTAATATCATTATTTGATAATTATGAAGACTTACCTTCTGGCTGAGCATATGGTATCCTTGTGAATATTCCTTGTGCACTTGAAATAGATGTATATTGTTTAGTTGTTATTGTGTTCTATAATTTGCAATTAGTCAGGTTGATTGATAGTGTTGTTCAGATTTTTTATATCTTTACTGGCTTTTTTTCTACCTGTTCTATGAATTAATGAGATGGGATATTGAAATCTCCAAATATGAATACATCTTTCTTCTTATGTTCAGATTTTAGCATTTGTTCATGAAATTTGTAAAATTATGTGTGTTGTTAGTTGCAAAATGGTGAGTTTTTTTCCATTTCTCTAATTGTATAAGGAAGATCTCTCTTTCACTCATAGCCTCTTGTTTTTCTCAAAAGGTAACTCCCTGGATATATGCATCCATCCTTCCTTCCTTCCTTCTTTCTTACTTTTAAGTCAACGTGTTATAAGTAATTATCATCCTTTTGTATTTAATTTGTCTTACATTTTACCTGTGGAAATCCTTCCAGGTAATCTACTGTACTCTTTTAATGTGTCTCATGTAGTACTTGAACATATTTTTGATTTCTGATGCAACAAAATAGTTCAGGCTCACCTTTTACTTTTTGGTTTCAGACTCATGTTTTAGTTGGAAGTGACATTTAAAATCTGATATCTGGGCATTAGATTATATGTACTCATTGCTTTGGGTGACATTTCTTCTGAGCCCTTCAGTAGAAAAGTTTGGAAGTATATTTTTTTAACAATCATTAGTTCATACTGATACTTATAAATCACACCCAACAACACAGGGTTCATTTTCATATTTTCCCATTCCATATTTGTATTTCCTTATCTTGGTATTTCCTTGTCTCTGCCTAAACAGCTAAAAATCACGTAGGAGAAATAAATGGAATAGTGAGTATAATTTGAATAACCCTAAAGAGGAAATGATAGGAAGGAAAGAGACTTTAAAGCATAGCATAAATAGAAGACAAATAGCAAAACGTTAGACATAAGCCCAACCATATCTGTGCTCATTTCCAATTTAAATAAAGAAAACTGCAGTCAGAAGGCAGAGATTACCAGAATGGATAATAATAAGCGTAGTAAAATTATGTGCTAAGTAGATGCACATTAAATCTAAGGACAAGGTAGGTTGAAAGTAATAAGGTGACAAATTATATGCCATCCTAAGAGTATATATGAGAAAATTGATTCATCTACATTAATATCAGACAGGGTAGACTAGACTATAAAGAGTATTGTTAATGATAAACAAGTACTTCAAAATGATAAAAGGATCATTTTATCAGCAAGGCAGAATGTCAAAATACTTAATAACAGGACTTCAGAATACATGAAGCAAACACAGGCAGAACCAAAGGGAGAAATAGTTTATAATAATGCTTAGAAATTCTGATGTTCTTCTTTCAGTAATTTATAGAGCAAATAGGCAAAAAATAATTAGTAAGCACAAAAGACAAGATCAGACAGCTTGATGTAATCAGAATACCATCCCAACAACTGACCAAGGAATGTTTACCAGTGTAGGCCAATGCCACCTACTGACCATTTAAGTGACTATGAAATAAATCTCATCAATTTAAAAAAGGTTGAAATCAAGCAGGGTATGTTTTCTTGCCACAATATAATTAAATTAGAAATTTAAGATATACACAAGTCCCCTAGTATTTGAGGGGAGAATAACACAACTCTAAACAACATGTGGGCTAATGTTGCTATCAAAAGACAAAATAGAAAATTCTGAAAATCGAACGATAACAAAAAAGCAATATATCAACATTTATGAAACATAGCTACAGGAGACTACATGGGGAAAAGAACAAACAATAGGAAAAATTAATCAAGATTTGTTTTTTTGCTATGATTATTTGTATTGATAATCTTTAAGAAGACTGATCAAGAAATAAAGACAAAATAAATTCTCAATATTAGGAATGAAAGGGATATTGCTATAGATTGTACAGATATTTAGAAGATAATAAAGGAAATTTATAAATTAGCATAAATTTGATGGTTTGTGTGAAATGATCAAATCTTTGAAAGTCACACATACTAAAATTAATCAAGAAAAAATAGTAAATCCTGAATAACCATATATAAGTTACAGTAATTAATTTTGTAATTTAAAGTCTTCATACAAATAATTTTGGCTTCACTGGTGTACTCTAACAAACATTTAATGAACAAAGAACAGTATTGCAAGAGTTCTTTCAGAAAATAAAGAAGGAAAGATGACTTCTACAGTTGTTTCATGTACAGAAGATATCAGTGATATCAAAACCTAACAATGCCATTGTAAGAAAATAAATTTAGAGAACAATGTGCCTTATAGAGACACGTTTGTTAATGAAACATATCAAATCAATCTAGCAATATATAATAAAAGATAACAAAATTATACTATGACCAACTAGGTTTCCTATCAAGAATTCAAGTTTAGTTTATTATTCAAAAATAAATCAATCTAATGGCATACAACTAAATAATAAAAATAATAAACTATTGATATGTACAATAGCATGGATGAATCACTAATGCATTATGCTAAATTAAGAAACCCAGTATTAAAATGTTACATACTGCATACTTTCAGTTATTTGACATTTTGGGAAAGGCAGTAATATAGGAAGACAGAACAAGTCAGTGGTTGCCAGGAAAAAAAAAAAATGAAATTCATGAGATAATTCTTTGAGGTATGGGAATGTTTCTGTATTCTATCTCTGTTTATAATTATGAGAATCTATGTACATGTAGACACTCATAGAACCTTACACCAAAAAATGTGACTTTTGCTTTAGGTAAATTAGAACAAATCCAAAAACTTGATCTAATTGTTTATATTAACAGAAAAAGGCAGATAAACCATCATCTTAATAAAATTCTGACAATGCATCTGACCAAAGTTAATATCCCATTATGATAAACTGTCTCTGCTGGTTAGGAGTAAAAGAAAACTTCCTTACTATGATAAAGAGTATTTGCAACAAATCTACGGTTAAGTCATACTTACTGATGAAATAATGAAGACTTTGTCTCTAAGATAGAGAATAAGATAATTATATCCACTCTCATTACATCTATTCAATATTGTACTGGGCAGCAAAGCTAAAAGAAAATACCAAAATCCAGAAAGCAGGACAAGTGTACACTCAGAAAAAATGAGAGGGGCACTCAGGTGGCTAAGTCTATTAAGCATCTGCCTTCAGCTCAGGTCATGATCTCATGGTCCTGGGATTGAGTCCTGCATCAGGGTCCTCACTCAGCAGGGAGTCTGCTTTTTTTCTCCTTCTCGCTTTCTCTCAAGTGAATAAATAAAATATTTTTTAAAAATTATGATATTGTAAATTTCTAAAAACCTGACAGCTAGACTGTAAAGCAAGGGGAGTTCTGAAAGTTCTGTTCTGAAAGCTGACAACTTACTTAAGAAGCATCAGCAATTGTAGAATCCTGGTAGAGTTCATTTATTAAGACATCACAGGTCTTACTAAAAAGAATAGATTGATTTTATTCAAAAAGTACTTAAAACCAGTGAACTAAATCAAACTAAATTTACCACAAGCTAAAAATTCAGCTGGACTTTATCTCAGAATAATTTAGGCCTACACTCTAGCAGCCTACGAGAAGAAGAAGCATTGCAATTTCTGTGGAAAGGTATTAATTACTTCATTCATTGTTATTGTGTTACACAAAATAGCTGTCATATAATACAAAAAATTAAACATATACAAAGAAGGGTCCCTGGCTGGCTCAGTTGGTGGTGAGAGCAACTCTTAATGGGGTCCATTGAGTTAAACCCCACATTGGGTGTAAAGCTTACTTAAAAAAAAGAAAAAACATACAAAGAAGCCAAAAAATGGGACCTAAGGTCAAGACACAGAATAGTCAATGAAACAGACCTAGAGATGGCCCAGATGTTGGAAAAATTGAGAAACATACTTTCTGATAAAAATGCTAAAGTTTCTAGTGAAAAGGATAGCCATCATGAGAAAAAAGATGAATTTATCACAGATATAGATGTTATTAAAAATACTAGAAATGAAAAAAATAATATCAAAAAATAAAGAATTTACTCAACGGATTTTACAACACTGAATATTGAAGAAGAAAAGACTGGTAAAATTCATGCCAAGTCAATAGAAAACATTGAAACTAAAATACAAAAGAAAAAGAGTGAAATAAAAACAAGATAAAATGTCTCAGGCCTATGAAACAACATCATATGTCTAAAATATGGTTTTCAAACCTTGGCACTATGGCAATTTTGGACCAGACAAGTATTTTTTGTGGGAGGACACATGTACATTGCAGGATGTTTAGCTGCACCCTGTGCAGCGGGCCCCTCCCCACTGTATGCTAGTAGCAAACACCTTTCTAGTGTAGAGAACCAAAAATGTGTCTAGACATTGTCAAATGTTTCCTGGGGGACAGTATTGCTCCTAGTTGATAACCAGTGGTGTAAAATACATTTGCAGATGGAAATAAGAAGAGGTTGGAATGGAACAAAGGAAGTATTTGAAGAGCTACTTTAAAAATTTTTAAAAATTGATGAAAGACTCCAACCTATATTCCTAAGAAGGTAAGGGGGGGAATACACACACAGAGCAAATAGAATCCATATAATACGGGCATATTATAGCCCATATGGAGAGCAGATATGGAGACTGTACATAAATGGGAAAGATGGAAAAAGATATATTGCATGCAAGGTAACATGACACAAAATATTGCTAACCACACAGCAGAAGCAAAAGGGACCAAAAAGCAGTGGAAAACATCTTTAAATTGCTTAAAATGAAAAAAAAAAATCTGGCAACTTAGGGTTCAGTCCACAGAGAAATAGCCTTCAGAATATAGGTGACTAAAGACATTTCAGTGTCAAAGTTTGAAAAAATTTGTATGGAGCAGATCTGCACTACAAAGATGGCTAAAATAAGTACTCAGGATGAAAGTGAATACAGTTGATTCTTGAACAATGCAGGGGTTAGGGATGCCAACTTCCAACAAAGTTTAAAAAACACATATAACTTTCAACCTCCCTAAGTCTTAACTATGAATAGCCTACTGTTGACTAGTAATCTTAGTGATACCATAAATAGTTAATTAACACATATTTTGTATTATATGTATTATGTACTGTATTTTACAATAAAGGAAGCTAAAGAAAAGAAAATGTTATTAAGAAAATCATAATGAAGAGAAAATACATTTACAGTACTATATCAGAAAAAATCCAAATGTAAGTGGCTCTGTGCAGTTCTATACCATGATATTTATGGAAGAGTCAACGGTAATGCCAGATGGAAGTGTAAGGTGTATTTGTAAGAAAGAATAATACCACACTCCAAATAAATCTCGAGGTTTGATGTAATTCACACCAAAATCCAGCAGGCTCTTTTGAAAAAGAGACAAGCTATTTCCGAAATTCATCTGAAAATTAATTCTGGAACAGCCATAACAATGCTGAAAAACAAAGAGCTTGGAAGACTTTCACCACCTGGTTTCAATACTTAGTATAAAGCTACAATAATTGAGATAATGTGGTGTTTGTGTAACGAGAGACAAATAGTTCAGACAAACAAAAAAATTTGTATGACTCAACACAGGTTAGCAATTGATTTTCAACAGGCCACCAAGGCAATCCATTGGGAAATACATTTTAAAAAAATGGTGCTGACAATTTGTTGAATTTGTGAAAAAATAGGATCCTGACCCCAATCTTATTGTCCATTGAGATTAATCATAGGCATAAAATAAAACCAAGAACAATAAAGTATTTAAAGAAAATAAAGAATATCTTCAAGATTTTGAGAAATGATTACTTGGCCAAAATACAGACTTCAGTGAAAGAAAAACACTGATAAAATGCATTTCTGTAAACATTATAATTTCTTATTTAAAAAACATTATAAGATTGATAGAAAGTTATAACCTAGGAAAAACGCATTCTTAGCACATATATCTAAAAATAAGAGCCTTAGATAGACTATATAAAGCCTTACTAAAATCAGCAATGAAATGATTAACAGCTCAATGTAAAAATCAAGAAAATACTTGAACAGCCATTTCATACAAATACAAATGAATAGCCAACAAGCAAAAGAAAATGCAAATTAAAGCCATGGTGATATACTATTTTACAACACAAGATGGCTAAAATTGAAAAGACTGAAATACTAAGTATTTCCATCTATTTGGAGAAATGGAGTTCTCATGCATTGGTGGTGAGAGTACAAAATGTTCAACTGGTTTGGAAAATTGGCCATTTCTTATAACATTCAATATAATCCACCCAAGAACTGCAGTTTTGCCCCAGACATTGACCCAAGAGAAATGAAAACATGTGTCTATGAAACAGTTGTACAAGGAAGTTTATAGCAGCTTCATTCATAATAGCCAGAGTTGAAACAACCCAAAGTCCATTTGTAGGAAAATGGATAAACTTACAGGAAAATGGATTCCTTATAAAAAGGGATACTCCTCAGGAATAATTTTTTTTTAAAGAATCTGATGGTTCAGGCAGCAACAGGAATGAATTCAATATGGATTAATCATGTGAAAGTAGCCAGATAAAAAAGAATATAGTGTACATTATACTATTTTTATGAATTTCAAGAATAAGCAAAACTTGAAATAATGCATTAGAAAGCAGGAAGTGCTTGCTTTTGAGGTAGTATAGATTTAGTAAATAGGAGAAGAATGGGAATTTTCTATGACAGTGAAATGCTCCCTATCTTAAGGGGATTGGTGGTTACCCAAGTGGATACATGGATCAAAAATCATTAAGTTGAACCATTAAGGGCAATGCATGTTAATCATACCTCAAAACAAAAGAGAAACAAGGCAGACAACCCAATAAAACAAAAGGACAAAAACTTGGCAGTTTGTAAAAGAAGATACACAGATGGCTAAAATACATACATCTTCTTCTATATAGAGGATGCTTTCCTTCTTCTACTAAAATCAGAGTCTCCCATGGTATCTATCAGTTAAAAAACTGTGAGGTGACATGGCCATGGCTGCAATCCACAGGTCAGGAAACCACCTCAATGAGCTGCCAATGAAGAAACTTAGCAGTCAAGACATGTGAAGCTAGTGACTATACACTGGAATAAGGAGTCTAACCGTGGCCCTTCCACTGGTGCCACCTGACCTTCATAAACTGGGGCTGCATACTGGAATATGACTGTAAAAGAAAACTAAATTTACATCTCCATGCCCTTGTTTTTCCAAGCCACAATGAGGAAGAAGATGGTCTTTGCTTGGTCTTTTTTTTCTTCCTAGCATGCAGAAGTACCTATAATTGATGGAACATATCTTGAATGCAGGCTAGCTCTAAGAGAGTGCCCACCAGGATGCTGGGATGGATACCCAGTGCCCAGCAGAGATAGTTACCATGATTATTTACATTTTACAGACACTGAGTCTAAGAAATGCTTTTTAGTTTGTTATTAAGCCTGGAAATTGAACAGTAAATTTTAGATTTCTAACCACTAATCCGTACTTAATAACTTACACTCAATTTTTCTTTGCATATTTCTAACTTTACTTCGACATTTTATGTAATCTTTGGTCCAAGGTCTATGATCCAGAGGATTATGACATTGGAAGTCTTGTTTGGAATATTTGATAGAACTTTCATCATCTGAAGGTTACTGGTTTTTTTTTTTTTTAAATCCAAACATTTTTAGCTACTCATTTTTTATTAAATGGAACTTAATTATATGATTAGACTCAGATGAGTTACAGGGAAATTCACCAATCTAATTGAAACTAAAAATAATTGGAAAGCCTATCTATGATGCCCCAAACTGTAAGAAATATATACTTTGGCTTTATCAGTGACTTTGCACTGAAAATTATTCTGGGCCTGCAAAAGCAAAAGCTCATTATAGAGAATGGTATTGCAGAGTTTTACTACATATTCTGGGTCCATATACCAAATTAATAAAGGACATCATTCTGGATCCCTCAAAGTTATATTTCATATTTTACTTTGCAAATTACTTCAAAATTCATTCTCCTATCTTGGCATGAGATTAGTTCAGCCACCTAAAGGCTATCAGCACTCTCTTTGAGTGACAGTGTTCTCAGTTTTAATTTGCACTTCAAAGCATCAGTTTGTAGTTAAGAGAAACCAAAGGCCCTTCCGGAGCCCATTCTGCCTTACTGGAGATAGTTTTTGGACAATGCAGCGCTTGAATGTTGCTTGTACTCATTGTCAACTTTCATGGGTCTTCATTTCTCTCTGACCCATCTCAGTGCCTTTGGTAATGATAGGAAAATATATGAAGCTCTCCTCATACTGCCATGTATTACTCCTGGTTGTCATCCTGTTCTAGAGGGTAGAGTATAAAATCCCCAGGGAGAAGGTTGGTTTCTTATCACAGGTAGAGACCGACATATTCAAAGGATGAGTTTCTGCCTCATCATTTTTACAGTTTGGCTTTTAGGACAGAGTCCCTCTCTAATAGCCATTACAAGTTCATTTGTTATTTGGTTTTTAATCAAAAAGAATTATTATTTTTTCTAACATGAGATTTGGACTTATCCTCAAGCAATTACTTAGTTCAGTAACTAGTTGTTGAATGGTCAAAAAATCTTGTTGAGAAGGAAATTAGTGTAAGTAAAATATGGTTAGTGAAAGTATTAGTAGTGAAGTACATGGGATATAAAAAATGAAAAATAATAATATAATATGTTTCATTAAGTGGTCTTGTAAAAAAGAAGTGTGGACACAGGGACATGAATAATTGTTCATTAATGAAAAAGTTCATTAATTGTTCATTAATCTATAAAGCATAGTTGCTTTATTTTTTTTTTTTTTGGAGGTTTTATTTATTTATTTATTTGGGAGAGAGAGAGAGCATGAGAGCAAGGTAAGGGGCAGAGGGAGAGGCAGATACTTAATCGACTGAGTCACCCAGGTGTCCTATTTTTAAAATACAGTATAAGCGGAAATCAGTAGATACAGGGAGTGGGTAGTCATGAGCCAGAAAGTTACAGAAACATGTAGGAAGTGTCATAATAAGAACATATCAGGTAGAATGGATTGCTAATGATATGTTGCCAGATGTGGTGAGCTAAAAGTCCTCCTCAGAAGATAACTGACAAGGGCGCCTGGGTGGCTCAGTGGGTTAAGCCGTTGCCTTCGGCTCAGGTCATGATCTTAGGGTCCTGGGATCGAGTCCCGCATCGGGCTCTCTGCTCAGCAGGGAGCCTGCTTCCTCCTCTCTCTCTCTGCCTACTTGTGATCTCTCTCTGTCAAATAAATAAATAAATAAAAATCTTTAAGAAGATAACTGACAAGGTAGACTTAATCTCTTATCTGCTAGAATAATGATACCCTCCATGTCCCCACCAAATGTGACAGGATGTGAAAGAGTTAAGAAAGCAAATTATAAACTAAGGATAGGTTTAATAAATTAATAAAATAGATCTTAAAAGATGTATATGTAATAAGAACTAGGGCCATGTGAAGAGTTAGAAATGTAGGAGCTTAGAAAGAAAGTAAACCTGTCAATCAATCAATCAATCTGATTAATCTATTGTTTTCTACGTTAAGTCCAACTTTCCCCTATGTTTTGAGTTAGAGTGGGCTATATTTAATTAAACTAAAACTTGTGTAGGGTTTAAGTTTGAATTTTAACACATTTTATCTCTCATGAAAACTCCAATCAATTAGTAATGGCTACTTGAATTGCTTTATGGGGATGTATTGTGAAGCCAATTTCAAGCCTGATGAGAGTGTCATAATCAATTACTTATATCTGCAGTGATCATGAGAATATCTGCAGTGACCATGACTTCTTACCTTGAATAAGGCCTTTCAAAATAGATGGTCCTTGGGGCGCCTGGGTGGCTCAGTGGGTTAAAGCCTCTGCCTTCGGCTCAGGTCATGATCTCAGGGTCCTGGGATCGAGCCCCACATCCAGCTCTCTGCTCAACAGGGAGCCTGCTTCCTCCTCTCTCTCTGCCTGCCTCTCTGCCTACTTGTGATCTCTGTTTGTCAAATAAAATCTTTAAAAAAAAAAAAAATAGATGGTCCTTGTATAAACCAGGGCTCAGAGTAGGGCTAAAAATTAGGGCTCCTAATGTCAAGCAGATATTGTGTTTAATGATGAATAGATGGCCTGTGCATGTATATTTTAGGAACTAAATAAATATAAAAGACAACCTAAACCCAAACTTGAAGAAGAATGTGGACTCATATTAAATCAGATGATTCTTGGCTTGGGATCAAAAAATTGAGGTGAAAGATTCAGAATGTTCTGGCTGGGGAAAGCTGAGAATGCTGTATATGAGTGTTTCTTTTGGGGTTTCTGGTTTATATATCTTCCTCTTAGACTTTGGAATATAATCCAAAAAGATTCTGTTGGCTTAGGGTAAGCCATTGAGTATGCTCACTGGGTTCTTATAACATTGTACCTCCCAGTCAAAAGAATTGCTTGGGGAGATAATAATTTCTTTGATGGTTTGTTTGCTTCTTCAAAGATAGGCTTATAAAGAAAACAGGCAAAGTCATAGACTGCTTTTGAATATTGGACAAAATTATGCAGTTTGAGAATTTGTAGGCCAAATTCAGTGATTCAGTAGGAACTTCTGGTTTTGGGGGTATTGTGGATTTTTAAAACCAAAAGATACATCAATGAAAGGAAATGATGGATGCAACATTTCTCATTGCAACTTCAGTCAGAATCCAAGATCCTAGCTAGCTTAGAGATATTGACTTTCTATAAAACAGTGGCAAGGTTTTATATAAAAAAGTGGAAGGCTAGGAAACTAAGCAGGGTAATTGTGAATGAGGTGGGAATCCAGTTATCAGCGCACTCTAATTAATGGACTGGTGGCATTGGATTGGCGAGTGACATCATGAGGTTCCTTCTATTTCTCTACCTGAGTTCAATTATAAGGCTGGTTAAAATCTGTGCAAGAAAGCTCTGACCAGGCTCAGAATCAAGAGTTAGAAAGATATAAAGAAAATAATCTTCCAGAAATTTCAAGTTCTATTCAATTTTTAAAGTTCTCTGTAAATATACTTTTAACAACCTCTTTGCAAGTCTAGTCTATTGATTAAGGATGTTGAAAATGATTTTTATAATTCTTTAATTGATTGCTCTGCTGGAGATTAAATTCTTCCTACTCAATAGCTGTGAGTGTGGAAAACAGTGTCCTTTTGAGAGAATAAAACCAAACCAAACGAAACCAAACCTACAATTAATTGGATACAAGAACTAGCCCTAAGGTCCATAGATCCATAGGGATTTAGGAGTGGGGTTTGAAAAACCATAAAACTGATAAAGCTCTAGCATATGTTTTGAAAATCTTTTCACGGTAACATATTGTATTATAACATCTCACAGGCACACAACTTGATGAATTTCCTTGACTAAACATATCTTGTGGAATTAGTATCTGGAACAAGCAACATTGCTAACATCCTGAATGGCCTTTTTTGTGTTCTTTACAGTCACTAACCCTCTAACAGGGGTACTTACTACTCTGGCTTCCAACCTGATAGTTATATTCTGATACTGATGTAAGTGGAATTCTATAACAAATTCTTTTTTGGTCTGCCTTCTTTCTCTTGCTGTTCTACTTGTGAGGTTTATTCATATTATTATGACCAGATGCAGATTGTTAACTGTCATTATTATATAATGTTCCACTGTGTGACTATGCCATAATTTATTTATCTGTTCTACTGTTGAGGAACATTTAGATAGCTTCCAGTCTGAAGCTATTATGAATAGTAGGTCTAGGATATTTTGGTACATGTCGTTGGTAAATATATGGGTAGACATTTCTATTGGGCATAAACCTAATAATGGACTTTCTGGATAATAACTCTAGAACATTTTATCAGTCTGATTATCTCTCTAATTTCAGTGCTCACTCTATTATCTTTTCAGAATGTCAGAGTAAAGTATGTGGTTTGAATACCTCCTCTTTTGGCACCAAAAATAGCAATAATAGATTAAACACTTAACATTGAAATTAAAAGATATATCAGTGCTTGAAAGAAGATAGGTATTACTGTGGACTAGAAATGGAAAAAAAAAATACCCAAGCTTCTAGCAAGGTGGGACTCTGGGTCTGAAATCGGGAAGAATTTATCTCTTATGGGATGATAGTATTTAAGCATATCTCAAGCAAGGTAAAGGGCTGGAACTTGTTCATAGCATGAAACCAGGTTTTCCAAAGAGCCTGAAAGAAAATTATGATTGATAATTGCCCAGGTTGTGGCTTATATGATGTTGAAAATGCATGAAATTAGGAAAAAGGTATTGTTACTTCTGTGGCAGGGGCTAAATATCAGGAGTTCCAAGTTGCCAGTATTAGACACATTTCTGCATGGGAGAGTGGGGTAAGAATGCCAAGTAAGGGAAACCCCCAAATTCCTAGAAAATAATGGGCCTTCAGAGTGGGACTAAAAACAGCAACAGCATTAGCAAGAACAGCAACAACAATAATGACAAAAGTCCCTTCTCAAGATGAGTCTACAAATCAATACTCCAAAGTACGTACGTCAAACAAAGGAAGCCTGCTCCCAAATGAATTAATGGGGGGAAAAATGTATGCTCAGAAAATGAAAATAAAAGATTTAGAAATGGATGTGAAATATTTGATTAGTAAATTCATTAGTAAATTAGTAAATTCAGTAATTCAGATTGGTAAATTTGAAAGTAAATATGAAAGATGAACTATTATCTATAAAGAGGAGTACCCAAAAGCAAAAAGAGAGGTATTTGACAATTAACTAATTCAAAATCCTGGAAATGAAAAATATAGACTTTAATCTATTAGTTCACAGTTAAAGAGAGAATCCAACAAATCAAAAAATGATTGCGAGCTACCTTGATAGTAATAAAGTAAGATGTTGAGATGAAAGGTGAAGGAGAACCTGTGGAACAGGGAAGATAGAATAACAGTAACAGACTGCAGTAGACACAGCTTAAGGAAGAGAAAAGAAGGGAATAAAAAAAAAAATCAATATGCAAAAAAAAAAAATAATGGCTGCAAATTTTTCAAAAGAAAGACTTATGTAACCTAAATGTTGAAAGAACACACTCATGGTGCATCAGGATAGAAAGTAATAAAATCACACCAAAATGTTATCTCCAGACTGAAAATATCAAGGATGAAAAAGAAATTTCAAGTGTAAGTATGAAGGAAAGACAAGTTACTTACACAGCAACTACAATCACGGTAGATGTCTCATCAGCAACGCCAAGTACAATAGGACAAGGAAATGCTATCTTAAAATGTGAATGATTTTAACACTGAAAAGCATCATTCAAGAAGGAGCGGTAAGTTAAGGTATTCCTAGTGATACAAAAGCAAGCAGTCTTTCTTCTTGCAAATATTTTCATAAAGAATTATTAAACATGTTGTTCAAAAAAATGTAGTTCAAAAGGAAGCACAGGTAGATGTTCATAAAGACTTGACTACACTTTAGGTAAGATGCCATCAGGCTTTGCCAGATGTATCATCTCTGTGGCGAGTACTCAATGTAGCTGCTGTAAGATGAAAGCAGCCAGGGACAGGACATACAGGATGGTGTGGTTGTGTTCTAATAAAACTGGTTTTGTTTTTTTTTTTTCCTTCTTTTAATACAAAATACAGGGCAGAGCAGCTACGGCTCACAGGCTGTCATTTGCAGACCGCTACTCTATATCAGAAAGAGAGACGTAAAAAAGTGAAAAATGTAATTACCTCTTTCTGTGCCCATCTGGTCTGGTCCTATTCAGTGTCAGAATTAGTATATAAACTGGATAGAGTTCTCCATATCTGTATTTACAACATCCCTGTGTTTGATTTTACATTATAAGCTTATATCTATTCTAGAATTCAATAATAATATTTACTATCGTGATCATCATTTTTATTTATAACTGTTACTGACAATTTGCATAAATCTCGCCTTATCAGAAGGGCTCTCTTGTGGATAGAGTCCCATTGTGCCCTGAAATGCTGGAGTCAGATGGGTCTTCATAGATTTTTGTGCCTTTGGACAGAACAAAAGTGTCTTCTGGGCCGAGTGCCACTTGGAAGGCTTTGTATGATTACCCAGATGACTTTTCCTTCATTGCTGTTTCCATCTCTCATTTCAAAGAACCTCACTGCAAAAAACCAACCTTTTCTCAAGGCTGGATTTAGCAGAATGCGTTTGGTCATTTAATTTCTTCCGCCCTAGATGCAAAAGGGTTATATTCATATTACAGGTTATTGGCAATGTTGGCAATTTTTAAAGTTAATTGATTTCCTGGCACTGAAGATTATACTTCTAAAAACAGTTTTGTCAGAAGAAATATGAAGCAAAAGTTGAACTTCAGTCCTTAAATCATTCTCAAACTTCACTGTAACTTGTTCATTCATACAATTTGAGATAGAAACTGGGACCTAGTGCATGCCTGCTAATGTCAACAAAAATGATACAATATGACAAGTTTTTTATTCAGTCTATTTCTAAAAATATAATTTTTTCTTGGTTATGTATTTAGAAATACTTTCCTGAGAAATATTTGTTCTTTAATTCTTTTGCTGACTTTTTTTTCTGATAACATTAACTATGTAATTTTTTAAAGCAGTGGGTTTAAGAGTACTAGAGTTGGAAGAGGATCCAGATATTTTTCATCCAATGTGTTATTTGACATAAAACTCTTCTATAATGTTCTTATTAAGTAGTTTCTTAGCTTTTGCTTTATTACCTTGATTATCTCTTATAATGGAGAACTCACTATATCCCCATGATTGCCCATCCTATTATACTTATTCAAGCCCTAATGATTAATTTTTTTCTTATTATAAGTGTAATGTTTAATGTTGAATATATATATATTAGAGATTTTACACAGAGGGTTGAAAGATAAAATTTGTATAATAGGAATTATATCCAGTGGGATTTTGAATAGTTATGACTATGCAGCTCTGAGTCATTAGTATAATAAAGGTTTGCTTATAACCTTCATTATTCCAAAAATGGTTCAAAAAGACTCAGACAAAAACAACAACAACAACAACAACAACAACAAAACATGCCAAGCAAGATGGAAATTAAAGTAGGTGAAGAAAACAGGCTCAAAAGAAAAGGAAGGAAAATTTTAAGAAAGGGAAGGATGTCAGCTAGAATTAAGGTTTACCATGAAACTTCTGGCATTAGATACTTCATATTACTAATCCAAGGAGCAAAGGAAAGAGAAATACAAGATCATTTACAGTTAAGGAAGAGCTATTGTTTTCCTTGAAGCAAACCATGGGTCTTCATAACGGATACACCCTGTGATGTGTTCAACAAAGTACTCACCTATATCTTCCCAACAAATTTCAGAGAAAGCTCACTGCTAACATACCAAAGAGCAATCAAAGAGTAGGTTTGTAAAAGTAGTTCAGTTGTCCTATTAGGAATAAGTATGACCACTGCTTGGTCTGGTTTGACTCAGGGATAATTTTTTAATATCCATAGGAAGAGATGAACTGAGCATCCTTCAGTTAATACTCCATGAAAATTCTGTAATTGAATTTTATATGCATAGAATAACAGAAATTCCAATGTTATATTCCTTGAAATGATTCAAAAGTACAGAATTTTGAAATGGTTTATTAAAGACATACCCAAATGCTTTAAGAGTCAACTGGGAAACAGGGAGAGTTCATGTAATTTTATAATAAAAAGAAACCTACTGAAGACAAGTGCCTGGATAGATGATTTTCTTTGAATGAGTTTGCATTTTTGCATTTTGGGCATGTGATACACTATTTCACCATGCTGTCCAGAAATGCTATCTGGAAAATAGCCAGGTAACTCTAGACTAGTGGTTTTCAAACTTCAGTGTACTAAAGGCTCACCTAGGAACCTTGTCAAATATGCAGATCCCCACATTTTCAAAGATTATGATTTAATAGATTAGTGTGGAACATACGAATCTGAATTTTGTAGGTCATTTGTGTATGCATTGCTAAAACATTGCTCTGGGTATGGTAAATCTCTACTCTGGGGCTGAGAATACTGTAGTGTTAGCCAAAATTATCAGTAGGTTATTATTAACAAATTTTGTTTCATTTGATTTTTTTCCTCTTGGAAAGGGAAGGTTATGTCTCTTTTTTATGTAGGATTTTTATAAAAATCATCTTTATCCATTTAAAACTAGATATTCAGAGGAAGATAAAGGAGATCCTGGGGTAACAAAAATTTTTCCTAGTTAAGAATTTTCAGGGGCGCCTGGGTGGCTCAGTGGGTTGAAGCCTCTGCCTTCGGCTCAGGTCATGATCCCGGGGTCCTGGGATCGAGCCCCGCATCGAGCCCCGCATCGGGCTCTCTGCTCGGCAGGGATCCTGCCTCCCTTTCTCTCTGTGCCTGCCTTTGCTACTTGTGATTTCTATCTGTCAAATAAATAAAATCTTAAAAAAAAAAAAAGAATTTTCAGTGAACCTCTACCTTATGCCACCAAATTGCCAGAGAACAACTTTGTTTTTATACTGTATTAATATAGTTCATTGACTTTTACTATTATTATTCTTGGAAATTTCTTTTTATTGTTCACAGGATGCTTAAGGGAGATCATGTTATTTATAGTTGCGTGGTTATAAGATTGAGAGATATACCTGTGTTACTAAGTAGGTGGAAAAAAAAAAAAAACAACAGAAAAAAAAAACCAAAAACAGGGCATAGCAGGGTAAAGGGGGCTGTTTTGCTTCTGGCAATCCACTTATCTTCCTGTATACATTGGTGACAGTGGATCATCTGGCTATGCTTGAATCACTCAGGTGAGGAATCTACATATTTGAGCTCTTTTATAATCTTTATTTGCCTTCTTAAAAGCAGAGCTGGTAAAAACAATGTCATGCTTAAATTCAGGCTAAGAGCAATGATTGAATATACTTTTCCTTATCTATCTTAAACTCTGGGTTAATTTTCCTAATCAGTTTCAACGTTCTATTTTTAGAGTCAAATACTGAAAAAATGTAGACTTCTCTAACTAAAATAGCAAAACAGGCACTGTATTAGGTTTGGGGAAAAAGAGATTGAAGTTGGTATCTAGCTGTCCCACCTTGTCACTGGGCTCTCCACTGCTTTTTTTTTTTTTTTTAATTTTATTTATTTATTTGACAGAGATCACAAGTAGGCAGAGAGGCAG
>ML100801.1:0-76041 GCA_003697995.1 Taxidea taxus jeffersonii | reverse complement strand
GGGGGGGTGGTTATGGGAGACTGTTTGTGATTGGTTATTGCCTTAGCATTTTGTTTGCGTTCCCCGCCCCAAAGTTAGGGCCTGCTCCCTTTAAAGGCTTTCCGGTTGAATTTAACGGAGGTAGCTCTTCGCAGACGGAAGTAGCGTCACAGGAGAGGGAAAAGGTGAGCATGTGTTCTGTAGACAATACAGGGCAGTGTAAGTGCGAAGCCTCCTGCTTTTCGGCCTCTCTAATCTGCAGCAAAAGCCTCCTGGGCGTGTGGCCTGTACAGTCACCCAGGACCTTGTTCTCAGGAAGCCGCGCCCTTGAGTGAATGTCGCGCTGCCGCCATCTTGATATGCTTAGCAATTCTGTCATCTAACTTGTGTTTTGTAAGTGAAGGCCTGTGGGAAAATGGAGCACAGGAGGAGGTAAACGAAATATGCGTATGTCCATCGCACCTTGCCGCCTAATTACATCCAGCGCAGAATCCCCTGATACTTGGGGTTTAGGTAATACTCAGAGCCGCTAGGAGGGATCATATTAAGACGAGGCTGAGGGACGCCTGGGTGGCTCAGTTGGTTAAGCAGCTGCCTTCGGCTCAGGTCATGATCCCAGCGTTCTGGGATCGAGTCCCACATCGGGCTCCTTGCTCAGCAGGGAGCCTGCTTCTCCCTCTGCCTCTGCCTGTGCTCTCTCTCTCTCTAACAAATAAAAAAAAAAAAATTAAAAAAAAAAAAAGACGAGGCTGAGTAAGTGGTGGTCAGGGGTGGGGTAGAAACAAGACTGGTGCTAATGCAGAAAGAATGCAGTGATGGCCTTTAAAAAAAATCCATAAATAGCCAAGGAACTCGAGCATACCCTTTCTTCCGTACCTCTTCGCGATGGCCGACCATTTACATTGAAGATAATAAAATGAAAGGCATAATAGGGCTTCCTGTATTTTGGCCCCCCCCGCCCCCTTTTGGTTCTTCCTTACATGTCAGTAAGCCAAAGGTAGAGCGTAGAATGTGTGCATATTGAGACAAGAGGGAAAAGTGGTGGTCGTGATTATATAACGGTATGAACTTACTAAGACCACTGAATTATATTCTTAAAAACAGCTAAGATAGTAAATTTTATGTTAACGCTTATTTAACTACAACTAAAAATATTAGAAATTAATTTAAAGAAGTAGTAGAATAGGGGTGCCTGGGTGGCTCAGTGGGCTAAAGCCTCTGCCTTCAACTCAGGTCATGACCCCAGGGTCCTGTGATCTAGTGCCACATCAGGTTTCCTGCTAGGTAGGGAGCCTGCTTCCTCCTCTCTCTTCCTCTCTGCCTGCCTGTGATCTCTCTGTCAAATAAATAAATTAAATCTTTAAAAAAAAAAAAAAGAAGTAGTAGAATAAACCAGTTGAGTCGCTTTTGTGGAATGCTTCCCCTGTTCTGGTGAGAATGATATACATATACATGTGCAAGCTGAGGCATACAAATTGCATTATTTTGTGATGCTGCATATGAGTTAAATCCTCTCATTCTTGTTTAAAATGGCATTGCAAAATATATTGGGAAAAGTTTTCAATTAGCAATAATTGCGCCTCGGATAAACCTGATTGGCTACGATACAGCCACTGTGCAAAGCTTAATATGGCATTGCAAAATATAAAATGAATGGTAAAATTAAAATTGTAATTTAAAACATTTATAATTATATTAAATAGCAAATAATAAACACAATGAGAAGTTTAAAGAGACTGCAGAAGAATGGAAAAAATATGATTTTATTTTTAGAGGCATTTTTTTTTCCCTCTTATTAAACAAGGGGCCCTACATTTTCATTTTGCGCTGGGCCCTGCAAATCATGTAGCTAATCCTGTTAACCTGTATCATATTTATTTTGGTGAGGAATGTTTTGGAAAATGAAGAATGCAGACAACCTATATACATAGTTTTGTGAGGACCAGGTGCCTATGCTCAATATAGAGATGTACACTTTCAATTTGAGCCTTTAACCCATGTCATGTTGTTAACAAGCTTATTCTGTGAGTGCCGTCCTCTTGGTTTTTTCTTTGATTCATTTCTTGATATATTTGCTATTTGAGAAACATATTCAGCGTCTCAGCCTGGCATTAATCAGTGACAACATTTAACAGTGAAAAGCTAATGAAGCAGAAAGGATTTTAATTGTTCCTAACCATCTTTTCACTTTCACTAATTGCTTTGTGGGTTTTCCATACATCTTCTTTAGTTAAAAGAGTTCTCAAAAAGACAGGAATAAAGAAAGAAAGAAACAGTTTTAAATTCCCACATGCCTTTTCAAGTTGTTCTTACCAATTCCATAGCAATAGAAAGAAAAAAGGAATGTTTCCTACAGGTGTGAAGACCCCTCAGTGCTAAGTTAGACATTGGAAGTTGGCCTGCCTCCATTTTAATCACTCTCTTCATCTGTAGTTACTTTTTAATAACTTTTTCTATAGAACTTATGTCTTTAAATCCTATGCTGATATTTTCAGGTTATTGATTACTGACAGAAAGAAGCAAGGAACACTTAATAGTTTCTTTCTTCACTACATTTCAGTTATTCCATTTTATCCCCTCCGCTCCTCCTTTTCTGCACCTATATCACCAACTCAAGTGCCTGTTATCTTCAAAGCTTGTTTGAGACCTGTGACACAGCTGCAGGGAACCAGGCAGATACTGAACCTTAGAATCTTGCTTTTTTTTCTTTTTTTAAGTGAAAGGGTCGGGAAAATCCACTCTGTTGCCCACTTGGTAGGTCATTCTGAACTTAAGCTGTTATTTTTATTTTCAAGGGATATAAAATGTGCTTTGATATTAAGAAAGGTCCTATTGTTCTTCTGTCAATAGAACCTGCCCTTTGAATTGTATTTCCAGTTGAAGCAGTGATCCCTCCACATCCCCTTTCATGATCTACTCTAGGACCAACAGCTGGCTTGAAAGGTACACTTACTGAGGCGGTGGGTGCAGTTCATTCTGAAGCTGAGAAACAGATTGTCCACAAGCCAGCTTTATTAGAACCTGATTCCTGTTCCACTAAAATGCTCTACTTTGATTCATCACCAAACCTAATGGACACTTTCCTGCACTTGGATCTACTTTGTAGCATTTGAACACTGACATCTGCTTTTTCTTCTTTTGGTTTCTAGGTCATTTTTTCTTTTTAATTCTTTCTCTTTATGATTGTCTTTTTTCAGCTGCTTCTTTCCTCTACCAGTTCCTCTTAAGTGCCAATGTTCTGTAATGCTTGATTCTCAGCCCTGTTTTCCTTTTCCTTTATTCTATTTTCACTTGATGATCTAATTCAAAACCAGGGCTTCAACTGTTAAGTCTAGACTGTTGACCTGTTTCCAGCCTAGATTTTTTTCTTGAGTTGTTTTCTATATTTTCATTGTATCAATTAGGAACTGTGTCAGTGGTAACTAACAGGAAATCTGACAAACATCTGAAAAATAGGGCATACTTTTTCTCACACACTCATAAGTCCAGACATAGTCATTCCATGGCTTTTGCAGAAGACCTTCTAATCATTAATGAGCCAAGTTTCATATCTTTCTGCTCCAGAACTTTCAGCTTTTGTCCTAATGCTTGTTTCTTCCTAGTCATGTGGCTGATATGTCTGCTAGTATCATATCTGTGTTCCAGAAAGGGAACATGGAGGAACTGATAAGCAGTTGAGTCTCCTTTTTTATGAGGAAGCAAAATAGTCGCTAAAAATCCCACCAAGTATGTGTGCAGATATATTTCTGATGAAATGTTACTTGGCTATCTATAATCTTAGGGTGGACTGTAAAATTAATTATTAAGCTTTCTTCTCCTATGACAGAAATAGATGAGAATATAGTTATGAATAGCTCATCTACAGTTTGGGGTCCCAATCCAGTTTTGGTCCATCTGTTTTCATACTCAACATCTCTCACTGGATATTCCACATATACCTTAAACTCAGCCTATAGATTTTTGGGAGGGAAGTAAAACTTGGAAAAGGGAATGGCAAATGGCAGTTTCCCTGTTTTTGTGGTTTTAGTCTGGGGATGAAATTCATGTCTTACAGTAGGGCAGCTGAAACTTCTCTAGAAAACTTGTTGCCTTTATGACCAGAGGAATAGAGGACAGAGTCTATGGCAGCTACAGCTGACAGGAAGTAAGAGGAGAGAACCAGAAAATGGAAGCCCTAGGTGTGTGTGTGGAGACTCAAGCTTACAACATTATAAAAGAAAATGTTATGTTTGGTTTTGTAAATTGACTGATTCCAGTGTCACTAGAAGGATTCAGTGAAATTCAAGGGTTTGAGGGTGATTATAAGAGAGTCAGGTGGACTTTCCTAGAAATCCTAGCACTTTATCTGGATTCTGAAGGATCCATGTTATTTTCCCAAAGGGTGATGAAGATGCCTGTCCAATGAGCCATCAGAATCAATAATACTGTTGGCCCCTGTAGCTTAAAGCTCAGGGAGAACAATATGAGGATGCCTATAGACCTTCCTAAAGGGAAGGTGTGAGTCCCAAGGGCATTTGGGAAACTCTTCAGAAATAATAAATGCTTGAAGCCTGTACCTAGACTTCTAGACAGAGAATGATAGAAGCATCTGATTAACTTTCTCTTCTTTAATTAGTGACAGTGTAAGTGCATATAAATTAACAAGTTGATGGACATCTAGGTTCTTTCCAAAACTTGGCTATTGTGGACATTGCTGCTATAAACATTCGGGTACACGTGCCCCTTTGGATCACTACGTTTGTATCTTTAGGATAAATACCCAGTAGTGCAATTGCTGGGTCATAAGGTAGCTCTATTTTCAATTTTTGAGAACCTAGATGTCCATCAACAGATGAATGGATAAAGAAGCAGTGGTATATATATATACGATGGAATACTATGCAGCCATCAAAAGAAATGAAATCTTACCATTTGCGACGACATGGATGGAACTAGAGCGTATTATGCTTAGCGAAATAAGTCAACTGGAGAAAGACAACTATCACATGATCTCCCTGATATGAGGAAGTGGAGATGCAACGGGGGTGGGAGTTAAGGTGGTAGGAAAAGTAAAAATGAAAGAAGATGGGATCGGGAGGGAGACAAACCAAAAGAGACTCTTAATGTCATAAAACAAACTGAGGGGGGTGGGGGGAAGAGGGGTTGGGAGAGGGTGGTGGGGTTACATTATATGTTTAAATAAAGCTTAAATAAAGTTAAAAAAAATAAATTAACAAGTTGCTGGAAGGTAAAAGAAAGCAAGGTAAGGACTCAGGAGAGAGAGAGAAACACTGAACATTGCATTTATTTGTCAGAGAGTGTGTGTGCTGATAGTAATGTGTGAACTCTACCTAAATGTCAGGCTGGCCTAGACCACACATGTAAGGATAGACTCAATGACTTTTCATAAAAATGAAAGGACTTAATTGAGATTTAATTTTCCATCCACTGGAGGTGAAACAGAGTTGGAGTTTGTATCTAATCAAATTAACTGCTTGCATTTTCTGCTAAATCAAAACCATGAAGATTTTTCACAGCAATATAACAAATCTAGGGACTCCACAACACAAATTTTGTGATGCTCAGAATAAAATCCATTTTTGCTTAAAATATGAAGAACTAGGAAAAAATTGACCATTTTCAGGGGGAAAAAATCAGTTGAGGTGAAGTGCTGGGTGATCCATATTTTTTTTAATTTTTCAGACAAGCTTTAAGTAGTTAATTATATGTATGCCCAATTCAATAATTAAAGAAAATATAGGCTATTTCAGAAGATGAATGGGAAATATAAAAAGAGCAAAATGGGAATTCTTGGGTTGAAAAATATAATATCTGAAACTTTAAAAAATTAGTGCATGGGCTCAATACTACAATAAATATGATCGAGCCAGTAAATTTGGAAGAAGCAAATCCTAAAGATGAGAGATCAAATATATTAAAAAATGCAAGAGTTTAAAGACTTGTTTAAAAAGTTAAACAAATTTAATATATAGTTAATCAGAATAGAATGAAAGGAGAAAGAGAATGGGTCAGGAAAAAATAAAAAGAGCAAGTAATGCCCAAAACTTCCAAAAGTTTTTGAATGGATATGGCCTCCCTATGGGCAAAATAGGTGGGCAGCTAAAAAAGATACTGTTAAATACTTTTTTTAAAATACTGATGAATAATTTTAACATTGCAAGAATAGATGAGCTGAGGATGGTTTCCCCAATAAAAAGCCATGATTCTTTTAACAGTTGCCTGAGATAGTTTGCAGACCCAGAAACCGCTACCAGTGTGGTAGCATTGTCCATAGGAGGAAGGATCCTGTAAAACCACTGGCAAATATATATTGTAATGATGCCCCAAAAGGGTCTGTAGCTATTTTCTTGGGTAGATGTACCCTGGGGAAAGAGGAATACCCAGATATTTTGAGGACTATCAGACACAGAGTTTAAGTTGACACTGATATCTGAAAAATGTAGTGGACATCATTGATTGATATTAGGAGTAGAAACTTTTGGAGCATGTAGTGAATGGAGTCCTGCCCAAATCTGGCTTGTAGTAGGTTTACTGGGTCAGTATACCCAATCAATGATCATTCGCCTGGTCTCTGAATGTATAAATGGGACTAACATAGTTGGCAGTTAGAACAACTGCTACTTTGAGTTTTTGAGCTGTGGGGAAATAACAAGCATAGTGAGAAAGTCTGCCCTCCTTCCATGTGGTGAGAAAACACAGTATCTCATCCTCCTTGTAGGTGTGTGGAGGAAGAGTTGGCAGAAATTGGTGTCATCTTTAAGAATTTCAAGGATGCAGGTGTAGTATTACCTATTGTATTTTCATTTAATTTAATCAGTCTGGCTCCTACAGAAATCAAAAGACTATTGAAGAATAACCATAGACTTAACTACAAGCTTAAACAAGTTGTAGCCCTAGTCCTACATGCTGCATTAGATGGGGTATCTATTACTTGAGCAAATTTATATGGGTAAAGGCTTATGGTACACATTCTTTTTTATACCGGTCAGCAAAAAGGATAAAACGGTTAATATGAACATGAAACAGACAAAAATATACACATAGAATTTTGTCCTAGTGTACTGTTAACTCTTTCATGTCTAAGATTTCTTGGATAGGGCAAAAGACATGAACTAACATGAACTATAAAGAAAAAAGACAATGAATTGGATATTATTAAAATTAAAAAGTTTTGTCTTTTGAGAAAAACCATTAAGAGAGTGAAACTCAAGATGAAGAATGGGAGAACATATTCACAATAACATATGTGACAGAGAATTTAAGTCTGGAATAGGCATAGAACTTCTATAACTTGAAAATACAACAAACATGTCCTCTCCCCAACAACACACATAATTGGTTAAAATATTTGAACCAACACCTCACTGATAAAGATACACAAATGGACAAAAGCACATGGGAATCTCAACATCATTAGCTATCAAGAAAATGCTAATTAAAACTACAATGAGATAATCACTATAGAAAGTTGATAAGTTAATAAGAAAGTTGTTAAGTTGATAAAACCAACTATTAGAAAGTTGATAACACCAACTATTGGTGATGATGCAGAGCAGTTGAAATTCTCATATATGTCTGGTGCAAATACAGAATTGTAGGGCTGCTTTGAAAAACTTGCAATTTTTTTTTTAAAGATTTTATTTATTTATTTGACAGACAGAGATCACAAGTAGGCAGAGAGGCAGGCAGAGAGAGAGGACGAAGCAGGCTCCATGCTGAGCGGAGAGCCTGATATGGGGCTCGATCCCAGGACCCTGGGATCATGACCTGAGCCGAAGGCAGAGGCTTTAACCCACTGAGCCACCCAGGCACTCCAAAACTTGCAGTTTCTTAAGATCTTAAACATACACCTACCTTATAAGCCAGATATTCCATATCCAAGTATTTTTGTAGCAGCTTTATTTACATTAACACCAAGTGGAAACAACCACTTGTTCCCCATCTGCAAATCCAACTACTATGTAGAGACAATGAGTAGTAGTAGATTGATGGCTGCCTGGTGCTGGGTTGGGAGGGAAGGATAAATTAAGAAAAGGATTTAAAGAAATTTGGGAGGATGCTAGGAGTTTTCTGATCTTAATTATAGTGGCATTTGTGCAGCTTTACAGGTCTGTTGTAACTCATTGAATTGCATACTTCAAATGAGTACACTTTATTATATACAAATTCTGCTTCAAAATTGATTTTTAAAAATCTACAGTGATTTCCAATATCTTTATGTTAAAGGGCAGATTTGCTGGTTAACCTAAAAATTCTTTACGATTCAGCCTCACAGTTAATTGTTCTTGTCTCAACTGCTGACAGTTTTCCATATAAAGCACAATTACTAACCTTCCCAAGTGTATCATGCTCCTGCCCCGCTTTCCAGAGCTCCAGTCCTCCTTTTTCTACCAGCATAGCTTTTGTTGATCCTTTAAGAATCAGCTCATGCATCATCTTCTCCAGGAGATCTTCACTGGTTCTTTCCTGTGAATTGATGACTGTCTTGGGTGCTTTCATTACTTGCTCTCCCATGCCCCCCCCCCCCCCCCCCAGCCCACAGCCTTAGCACTCACCTGTCATGTGACAGGCTGTGTTACTCTTGGCTTCCTTCTTACTTAGTCTGCCCCCTACATTTTAAATTCTGTGAGGACAGAGATTACACACTGTAGTCTTCTTTCTGTCTTCAGTGTCCGGCAGAGAGTAGATATTTAGGTGTTTAGTAAATACTTGCTGAGTAATTAGGCATTTTACATCATTGTTATTTGCAATTTCAAGGCATTGGGACAATATAAGAAACTTCTGGAGGGAGAGGCTTTATGTCTGAATGTTGTGGAAAGTAACAGGATTACTTTATGACCTCTGCTTCATTCTTCCATACACTTTCTTTTTGTACTACAGAGCTACTCTGTTGGTAAAAACGTGAAATAGAACTTCATTATGGTTCCCTTAGAGTTACTCTTCTTTTTCACAGCAAAGGCTCACTGTCAAGTGGCTCCCAGTTCTTCAGAGCACTCTTTCATCATGCTGAAATATGACTGGCCTCCTGTGTCTTCTCTCCCCAGGCATTGCTCTTATTTCACCTGGTACTTGTCTGTCCCATTATTCAGTCATTTCTATGCTTGTTTGAAACGTCATGCTTTTTTTTTTTTTTTTTAAACAGGTTGCTTTAAAAAAAAAAAAATGAGATTTCAGTCCTGATACGTATAAAGAAGAGTACCTGATTAGGCTGAGAATTAACGTGTTTTGGAACCTGTTGTTGATATGTTTTTTTAGGAGCTCAAGAGTTGCATAAAATTGTGGTAGAATGTACAACTTTAGGATAGCCAGGCTTTTGGCTGCTGGACGTGATAAACTCTAGGCTTTCCGACTTTATCCTAGAAGACACAATGGTTGTAGAAGGAAAAGGTGCTAGGATTTTATCTTTCTTGTGTCTTTTATTTGCAAGCTGAAGATGGTTTCTCTCCTTTTTCTTGATATACATGTGATTTGTTTCTTTCTCTACCTATATCCAAATTTTGAGTAGTATTTAAAAATATTTTTTTCTCCCTCTTCACATTCCTGTCTTTGCCTCTTTCTTTCATATTCCTTCTCTTAGTTTTTTCTCACAGTGGCATCCAAATGAAGAGCTCTAAAAGATTTTGATGTACACTACTTTTTCTTGTGTTGCTCATTTTTAAATGTTTTCTGAAGGCTGGAAAGAAACCACCATTATTATGGTTGTTAAGAATAATAACAATAGTAATGACTGTTGACAACAACAACAAATTATTGGCATTATTTACGTTCTTGAAGGGGTGATGTGAATACTTTAGCCCATTACCTTAGAAAGCATTCCTTTGAGGGAATGCTCTAAGTAAAATATAATAATTGTTTCTTAGCATTTTAATTAGGAGTTGAGTAAAGTACTCTTTGGATCAAATAGTGATGTGGACTGTTTATATGTATTTTTTTTGCATTGAGAATATAACCCACATGTACGATTCTTGGATACTGCTGTGTTAAAATTATATCAATGGCTCAATTTTTCCCCTTTAAAAAATAGTTTCAGATGAAAAGTCCAAAGCTTTTACTTTCTAAGGTTATTTGAATGTTTGTTAGCCAACTCAGTTCTTCTCTACATTGTAAGCACACACATGTAGTGCTCACTGCAGGACTGATTGTCTACCCATCACTCCCACTTGTGATAGAACATGGAAAGGTCACTTGAGTTATTTTTATGTAAACTGGAATAACTCCTACTTTATGGAAACTGGAATAACAAGACTCTAGAGAATTTAGTCTTCCCAGCTACTAAAAACATAAATTCCTTTTGCAGAAAGGATAGAAGATGCAACAGAAAAAGCTTTAGTTACACTACACATTTTTCAGGGTGTTTAGAGTTGTATAAATATGCTCTATGGATGATTTCTCTTAACCTAGAAATAGAATTTGACTCCCTTACAGAATTACAGAGATAAAAGATGACCGTTTAACCTGCTCATGTTCATAAATATGCAAGGTTTGTTTGCAGAGTGAAATTGTTTCTAAATTAAGCAAAAGATGAAAATGTGGCACCAAAATAAAAGTACTTTCCTTGCAGTGTTGAACAGAGAAGCTGAAAAACCCTCATACATAGGGAAAAAAATGAAAAGGAAATAAGCTTCCCCTGAACTGTTGATTACCCAGCTAACCTGATGATTCAAGTGAGGATTCATTTAAAGAAGGAGAAGCATCTCAATGACTAGATTCGATGAGAGGGTTTTAGGAGAGCAGTGAGGTTACATGGGTTAAGTCACAGGCAAATAGATAGGGGTGGCCTGGTTGTGAGGGCATAACAATAGGAGCTTGTCTAGGACAGAGAGGAAGAAATGTAGCCAGAGACTCAGTTGTCTTATCAGGAAACAAGAGAAATAAATTCATTAAATGCAGGAAAATACAGGGTAAGTGACAATTTAATACTAGAGGTTACCAATGCATTCATTAAGCCTCCGTCAAGTGTGCATATTTGAAGGTGGATTATTCACAGTTGGAGAATAAATATTGCCATACATTAACACATAAATAATTTGCTGTTTAGTTTAAATAACATGTACATACTTCTGTTACACCTGATAAAGTAAAAGGAATTGCCTATTATTCCCAGGGATTCTTCATTTTATATTAGAGTAACAACTGAAACTGTCTCAGAATGTCTTACACATTCACTCTTTTATTTATTTACATAATTGTCCCACTATCTTGGCTTTTTCACTGGCATATTTTGTTTCACTGTATAAGGGTCAAATAATAACAGTGGTTTCTGAATCTTGGAAGAGTGTTGGAGGCCTCTTTAGCTCCACAGAAGAATTAACTTTCCCCTCTCCCTTCCTTGTTTTAAATTCAGCCCTTTGTTCATTTCTTTGGAGCTTAAGTGACTCAGAACTGAGAAATTGTTACCTCTGCTCTTAGTCATTCCTTATTTAGCCATTATACACTGAGCACCTGCTCTATGCCAGGAGCTGTTCTGGGTTCTAGAGAGAAAATACGTCAGGGAGGTTCATTTTAAAGGGGATAACCAAAAATAACACTAAGCTAATTTCAAATATTAGTCTCTGCTGTGGAGACCGTAAAGCAAGATGATGTGAAAATGTGACTGGCCTCAGGGATAAGAAAGCTTTAGATTAAGAAACAAAGATTTCTCCAAAGAAATGAAATTTGAGCTGAGTTTGCCCAGCACCCCAAACAGCAAGTGAAAAGGCCCAGGGTAGGATAAACTGTATGATCAAGAACAGAAGGAAGGCCCGTGGAATGTAACAAAGGGCTTATAAGATTCAAATGATGCCAGAAGGACAGGGAGAAGCTAGATCATGGAATTGCTCGTTGGTCATAAGGAATTTGAACCTTATTATAAGTAGGGTGGGAAGCCATGGTTTATTGCTAGTGTAGAGGTGGTGCTTAGCTTAATCAAGGTTGTGGTGTGTTCTGATTTTTTCTTTGAAGATGGATTGGAGAAGGACAAGAATAGAAGCAGAGAGATATGTTGGATGTGGCTGAGTGATTCAAGGGCAGGATGATAGTAGAAGTTAGCATGAAGGGAGATAAAATTGAACCATATGCAGTACACTTGAGTGGGCTTTTACCTCTGGAAGGCAAAACAGGCAAGTACCTACAGAATTTGGTTTAAGTGCTCACAGTGTTGTGTTCAGTATTTATTCTTACCCTTGTGCATTGCATGTGATGAAACAAAATCTGTCATCAGTCATTTACTGCTTGGACTAAATTCTCCCTTTCCAAATGTAAGTAATTTTCTTCCTGTATTAAGACATTTTAAAAGTAAATTTAATAATCATAAGCTTTTCGTATATATATTGAAAGATTCTTTTCACTAGAAAACAACAGCTTGGTTAGAAGAGCAAGACACAGAGGAAGATAAGATAGCATCGCATATTCTTGATACGTTGATTTGCAGCTGCTGTTTTATATTTTTGTATTCTCTCCATTGTTGCACTACATTTTAGCAACTGAGAAAATGCTGTTGACAAATATTCCCGTGTTCTCCAGCATTCTCATCTAATTCTCCCATGTGATAAGCACATGTGGCTTTTTCTAGAAGCCTGCTTTTGGATGTTAATCTTCATTTATGATAAAGCACTAGATTCTGTTTTCTGAAAGGTAATCAAAGATGATGATGTTTTAGAGAGATTGGTTTGTATTGAATTCCTTTGAGTTTCATCATATAATATTTGGCCATCCTGCCATATTTTGAGCAAAGTATCTTGTGTTTTATGAGGCATGGCTTGAGAAAACAGCAAATTCAATAATGCAAGACATAAACACCAGTTAAAAGTGGGGATTTGGTCAGTATATCAAATAATATTTTTAAGCATCTATTATGGACAAACATACTTGGGGAAACTACATATATACTTTAAACTTATAAGAAAGTGTTAAATTAGATTTTGTAAACTGATACAAAGTATTGCTAAAGGGTTCAGAGAAATTCAAGGCATCTGGGAGTGATTACAAGAGAGTCAGACTTTCCTAGAAATTGTAGGACTTCAACTGGATTCTGAAGGATCCATGTTATTTTCCCAGAGAAGGATGACATAGATGCATGACCAGTGAGCCTTCAGAATCGATAAAACTGTTGGCCTGTGCAGCTTAAATCTTGGGGAGAACGGTATGGGAACTCGTATAGACATTCTTGGAGGGAAAGAATGAGTCCCGAGGGCATTTGGGAAGCTCATTAGAAGTATCAAATGCGTGAAGCCTATACCTAGACTTTTAGACACAGAATAAAACATCTGATTGACTCTCTCTTTAATTAATGGCAATGTAAGGGCATATAACAATAGGTTGTGCAACGTGGAAGAATGCAATATAGGGCCAAAGGAGAGAGAGAAGCTTTGAGTATTGTGTTTCTTTTTCAGAATGGTTACTGATGGTAATGGTTTATCTTTGTTTTCCTTCTTTTGTTAATCATTTGGATTTTAAGTTATTTTAAAAGAAATTGTGTAGTTATACTATTAAAATTTAACAAGGTTTTAGCTTGTGGGACAATTACTGAAGCATAGGTGCAAAATGCAAAAAGTACATATTTCTAATTGTCTGTAGTCTGATGAGTATGTTTAGTAGAATACTTTTATTTTTAGTCTGGTATAAATTACATTTTTTTCCAGGGTGGCTTCTTGTTGTAGTCTATAATAAAGAATGGGGTGACAAGTAGGTCAGCTTTTTCTGTATCTGGATGAATACCATTCATTCTGTAAGATTTTCATAAAATTTTTTACTTATTTGAAAGTAACACATATAATCAGGTAATTTTTCTATTCTGTATTAAAAAAGAATAGTAAAAAACTATATTGGTGTAATTTAAATAGAATAATTATGAACATATATAGTAATGTTTTAATATTCCTCAAATAGAAGTATTAATTGCTATCTTAGAAAACAGTTAACAGATTTCCTCTATTCTAAACTAAGGTAAATATTCATTGGTTTTACTATGTGAGAATAAACTGGAAAGACTATTCTAGATAACAGAAAAACAGCTTGTTATAATTGCTGGCTTTATAAAAACATACTATAGAAGGATGTTAAGCCTGTGGAGCAGCAGAGACAATAACAGGTGGGTATAATACAGATAGTTTTTCTTCATTTGTATATTACCTTTTTTGTTTTTTCCCAGCCCAAAACGAAATAAAACTCCCCCTTTGGGGGAGCAAGTATAGTTATTAAAGGAAAGAAATAGATTACAGACATTGTCTAACTCTAATGGATAGAAAACATATTCATTTTTGTTACTCAGATTCACATTTCAATAGTTAGAGTTATAGAATTTAATGTATTTTATCCTTAATTTTCCTAGAAAGAATTTGATTTCTATTTTATAAATTATGCCATGAAATAATTTAGCCTTTCTTGAAAAGCAAAATTACATTGTAAACATTTAATTCAATATTATCCCTATTGAATGAATCTTAAATAATTGCTAAGTGGAATGAATCATGAAGAAACAAACCAATTTTAGAGCAAACATGTCTCATTTAATTTGTGCTATTATTTCAGCAAAGAAATACAAACTTCAGAAAAACAAAATTTGCCTGCAGTTAATAAGTACAGTCTTCCTTTTTTGCCTTTTTGGCTCCTGAAATATATTTCTTGGAGGGGTATTGAAGACTCTTCTTCTGTTCTTCCTATTCTCTGCTCAACTACTTGGTATGAAATAATTGGTGACACTAAAATAAATATGGAACCACAATGTAATAATCCTGAATGTAGTGATGGAAACTGTACCAAAGGTTTTTCTAAAGAGAATTAGTTCTCCTAAATAGAAGTATCCATCCACAGTTCTGCATGAGCTGGTGGGGTCTTCCTTAGAAAATGACCACATGTGAACTGAATGGCATGGGCTTATGTAGGAACTAAGAGTTGAAGTAGATAATAGATAATAGTAATAGTAATTAATAAATATTAAACACATTACTTAGTTGTATATATATTTTTATTTAATGTAAGTAATTCTTACAGTGTAGGTATTATTATCCAATCTACAGATAAGAAAACTGAGCTTAGTTATATTAAATAACTTGCCAAATTCACACAAGTACTAAGTAACAGAATCTGAAATGAAGTGCAGTCCATTTGACTGCGGAGCCCACACTGTGATGCATATCTGCCCTCTGTGTATAAGTTCTTAGGGTTCTTCTTCCTCTGAGATTATAAAACTATGATATATGTCTTCTTCAAGAACTCAATAAGGAGAGCTCTAGCAACACCAAAAGAATATGTCTTTAGGAGTATGTATTTATGTATGCAGGCCTGGAAATATATCTAGCTACTGATTAGTGTTCAAATAGTAGAAAAGATATGACATTACAACTTATTTTGGTGAATTAATTTAGTTAAGATTTATTGTTAATTTTTATTTTTTTATTTTATTTATTTGTCAGAGGGAGAGAGAGAGAGCACAGGCAGACAGAGAGGCAGGCAGAGGCAGAGGGAGAAGCAGGCTCCCCGCCAAGCAAGGAGCCCGATGTGGGACTCGATCCCAGGACGCTGGGATCATGACCAGAGCCGAAGACAGCCGCTTAACCAACTGAGCCACCCAGGCGTCCCTGTTGTTCATTTTTAATAACCCAAAATAAAGATGATTCATTATTGCAGGCCAGGACAACCTTTGTTAAGAAAGGATTTGTATGTTTGTTAGTATCTGATGTGATTCAGAACAACTATAAAATGAAAGAAATACTTTAGGGAAGATGGCTCTAAATTTAAAACTAGAAGTTCAGTTTATAGCTGTGAGCATTGGCAAATTATAATGTCATATAATGACATTAGAGATTGAAAAAATATTTGTGAGCTATGGCTACAGTAACATTTTCATTTATTGGTTGCTTACATAACATATCCTCAAAGGCTTTAAAAAACAATTTGCAAACAGCTTGGAAGTGTTCTAGCATTTTGGTAAGGTAAAAAGAAAATATATATACTAATTTGGAAGATAGAGAAACCATAGCCAAAAAAAAAATTAAGTAGCATGTTCAGTACTACTGAATAAATTGGAATTATGTTCTGAATAACTCTTCTTATACAAATGATTTTCACATCACTTCTCTTGAACCACAGTAAAAAGCCTATCTTGGAACTCTGCTCGAGTTAGCACTTCTATTTATCTTGTTAGCCAGGATGATGCTGATATGCATTAAAAATCAGTAGCTTGAAGAACAACCTCATTTAAATGATGGAAAAAAATATGCCACAATAATGATGAAAAGCACCTAGAGAGGAGGAAGACCAGGAGAGGCTATGTTATGAAACTGGTTTTGCATAAGTACTAAAAAAAAATCATGAGAAGAAAGAAGTCAGTCATATAAAAAGCTTCCAAGCCATCAGGTAAGAAGAAGTTGGACTGGTGTTCACTAAATTTAGAAAACAGCAACTCTTTGTTAGTATTGCTGAGTTTGGATTTCAGTTGAATAGAAGAAATGGATTCTATATAGATGTAGTTGAGAAGTGAGGAGGAGTCAGAATGTAGGTAACCTAGATATTAATTAGTTTGACAGGGAAAGGATAGGGATAAGTAGTAGCTAGAGATTTTAAATGAAGAAGATACTTTTAAGATTTGGAAACTGTTGAATTTCTGACAGTGATACCAGAAAATGTGAAATTAACTGTAGAGGAAGCCAACTTATACAATGCTTGTATAGATGAAAACGTAGGAAATATACATGATCAATCAAGGCAATGTGATTTCTTCATAACTGAATGCAACTAAGAAACTGTCTGCCTGCCTTATTTGATAAACTGCACATAGAAAGCTGATAGATGGTTTTATTGTTAAAAAAAAGAATACAGAGTTATCTCTCTTGTTTTGAAGAACAATAACTGATATATATGAGTATATATTATATTTGATAATTATGCAATATTTGTGAAAGTAATAAAATATAAATATAACAATAGTTTAAATGTCTGAAAATTAAGAATATATACCATATGTAGAATGCAGTTATATGTATTATACTATATCATATTGCCTAGGACTACTGGTGGAAATGAGGAATGCCTTCAAATATACATGGGGAAACTCTTAGGATGATAATGGTGTTTTTAAACTGCACTGTGGTGATAGTTACAAAACCCTCTAAACTTAATAAAATTCACTGAATTGAACAGTTACAGTGCGTTAAATTTTATGTTATAGAAATCATAACTCAAAGTTAAAATCATCTTTAAGTTTTTGAAACTGATATTTAGGTTATTAATTTATTTTATATATTTTTAAAGATTTTACTTACTCAGCAGAGAGAGAGGGAGAGAGTGCAAGCAGGGCGAGTGTGGCAGGCAGAGGGAAAGGGAGACACAGGCTCCCAGTTGAACAGGGAGATCCAGGCTCCCAGTTGAGCAGGGAGCCTGATCTAGGGTATGATCCCAGGACCCTAAGGTCATGACCTGAGCCAATGGTAGATGCTTACCAACTGAGCTACTCAGGTGCCCCTAGATTATTAATTTTAATCCTTTTTATTTCTTATGTTAATTTAGAGCTCTAAATGATACCCAAGCATTGAATTCTTACTTTTATGTTGAGGTTAAATTTACAGACAGTTATGCTATAATGTGACGCATCTGTTCCTGAAATGCACTATGCTGTGGAAAATTGCACTACGAAGTGCAGTGCTTATGAGGAAAATGTGTTTTAGGGCATAGTACATACATAGTGTCATATATTAGTGACATGGAGAATGATAGGAACCTAGTAAAAATGGTAGCACAGTTTTAGACATGTAAAATGGATTTGAAAAAAATAATATAATACTTTGATTTGAAAAAGACCTAATGTTTGTGGAAATGGACTTCAGAAGGGTTTTAGCTTATAAGTTATTTATGAAGTGGTAGGAGGTGGCTGTATTACTCTCCTAGGGCTGTGATAACAAATTGCCACAAAATGGGTGTCTTTAAGCAAAAACTTATTCTGTCACAGTTTGGGGGGCTACAAGTCTAAAATGGAGGTATTGGCAAGTCCATGCTCCCTCTAATAGTTCTAGGAAAGAATTCTTGCTTTCCTCTTCTAGTCTCTGGTGGTTGCTGGCAATCCTTGGGATTTCTTAGTTTGTAAATATGGTCACTCAGTCTCTGCCACTGTCTTCACTGAGCCTTCTTCCTTGTGTACTGTTTCTTTGTGTCCATGTCTCCCTCTTATAAGGACATCAGGCATACCCGAGTTAGGGCCTACTGTAATATAGTATGACCTTACCTTGACTAAGATTACATTTGTCTGTTTACAAACAGAGTCATATTTATAGGATCCACATGAACATGGCTTTTTGAAGGACACTGGTCAACTCATTATAATGGATTGTATGAAATTAGAAAATTGTAACAATGGATGTGAATGGGAATGGCTTGTAACACGTGGTAAGCTAAGGCAGGTGGTAGGTGTTTGAGGTATGTGCATTTTGTGTACCATTTGGCTCAATTAAATTGCATGCTCTTTTTTGGCATTCAATTAGTGTCTTTCATGGACTAAATCATGCATAAACGAACACAAAATTCTATTCCTACTATTCCCTAATACATTAATCATGTTGGAAAAAATTCATGTTATCAAAACAAGTATTATAGAAGATCTGATTATTCAATGAAATGCATAATTCTTTTTTTTTCCAAAGATTTTATTTATTTATTTGACAGACAGAGATCACAAGTAGGCAGAGAGGCAGGCAGAGAAGGAAGCAGGCTCCCTGCGGAGCAGAGAGCCTGATGTGGGGCTCGATCCCAGGACCCTGGGATCATGACCTGAGCTGAAGGCAGAGACTTTAACCCACTGAGCCACCCAGGTGCCCCCATAATTCTTTTTTTAACTGACAAAAACATTTATTATGTGTGTAAACTACTTAAGTGGTGAGTTTACCATTATGAGCAAACAGAGGACCAAAATAACTGTCACTTAATGATATACATAATTATTATTGTGTGTCAGACAAAGTACTAAGCAGTTAAAGGAAAATGTTTATAATCAGTATATTTTTTATGAGATAAGAAGGAAGCCACTCTAGTATTACTGAAAACACCTTCAAGAGGCAATTGAGGGGCAGAACCATAGTAGAATGTACTAACTTCTACTTTAAATCAACCCAAAGATTTTTACTTCTCTTTGTTAGAGAAGTATATATATTTCTCTCTATATATTCAAATTATATTTTTCCCCTTCCCATTCCCACAACCAAACAGTGCTAAAGAAAGCAAATACAATATGATTAAATGGAAGCTCCTGGGCAACAATAAAAATTCCCAATCCTATATCTGAAGATTAAATTAATCAGATTGCTATCCAGCAGTGGAAGATGATCTCAAGCAGTGGAAGGAAATTGAGGGAAGAATTTTGCAGTTAATAGAGAACTAATGGATAGTTACCAGAGGGGAAGTGCGTGGGTGAATGGGTGAAATACATCATGGGGATGAAATGTTGAATTCTTAATCACCCTATTCTGCTTTGACAAATGCTTAAAAATGTGTAATCCCTAACTCTCTCAAGATACAAAACATTTTCCTTACCCTGAAATGTTTCCTTTGTGCTTAACTGATTCTTCATACTGATGAACCGTTGCTCTCATTTTGATTGTATATTTGTTTTGCCTTTTTAGAATTTCATATAAATGGGATTATATAATATGTACTCTTACATATCAGGCTTCCTTTATATAGTTTATAGTTCATCCATGCTATTGTATGCATCACTACTTCACTCTTTTTAAAAATTGAAGCAACATTATGTAATATAAATCTCACCATTTTAATCATTAAAAGATGTACAAATCAGTGGTTTTATTGCATTCAAAGTGTTGAGCAACCATCACCACTCTCTCCTGAAATACTTTTACCTCTTCAAAAGAAATCTACCCATTAACAGTTACTCTCTTCCCCCTTCTAGTCAATGGAAACTATTAATCTGATTTCCATATTCTGGATATTTCATTAAAATCAAATCACCCAATATGTAACTTTTTGTATCTAGTTTCTCTCATTTAGTGTAATGTTTTCTAGATTCATCCGGGTTTTAGCTGTGTCACTACTTCATCCCCTTTACGGCTGAATAATACTTCATTCTATGGATCTGCTGCATTTTGTTTGTTTATCAGTTAATGGACAGTAAATTGCTTTCACTTTTTACCTGTTATGAATATTGCTGCTATGAACATTTGTATTTAATTTTTGTGCATGTTTTCAGTTCATTTTGGTACATACTTAAGAGTGAAATTGGTGGGTCATGTGGTCATTCTATATTTCACGTTTCAAAGAGATGCCAAACTGTTTTCCAGAACAGTTATACCATTTACATTCCCACCAGCAATGTATGAGAATCCGAATTTCTTCACATCCTCATCAATACCAGTTTTTCTTTTTTCTTTTTCTTTTTTTAGATTTTGTTTATTTATTTGATAGAGAGATCACATGTAGGCAGAGAGACAGGCAGAGAGAGAGGAGGAAGCAGGCTCCCCACTGAGTAGAGAGCATGATGCGGGGCTCGATGCCAGGACCCTGAGACCATGACTTGAGCTGAAGGCAGAGGCTTAACCCACTGAGCCACCGACGCACCCCTAGTTTTTCTTTTTTAAAAAAGAATTATAGGTATACTTGTAGGTTTGAAATGATCTCGTGGGTTTTGATTTGCATTTCCCAAATGACATTGGACATCTCATTGGTCACAGTTGTTTGTCCATTTTCTTTGAGGAAATGTCTATTCAAATCCTTTGCTGGATTTTCAAATAGGTTGTTTGTCTTTTAGTTGTTGAGTTGTTGATATTTTTTAAAATATTCTGGATACTAGACCCTTATGAGATGTAATATTTGCAAATGTTTTTATCCCATACTGTGGATTTCCTTTTCACTCTATTGTTGATGTCTTTAGGGACATGAGATAATATAATTTTGATTTGATGAAATCCAGCTTATCTATTTTCTTCTTCTTCTTCTTCTTCTTCTGCTGCTGCTGCTGCTGCTTCTTCTGCTGCTTCTTCTTCTTCTGCTGCTGCTGCTGCTGCTGCTTCTTCTTCTGCTTTTTCTTCTTCTTCTTCTGCTTCTGCTTCTTCTTCTTCTGCTTCTGCTTCTGCTTCTTCTTCTTCTTCTGCTTCTGCTTCTGCTTCTTCTGCTTCTTCTTCTTCTTCTGCTTCTTCTTCTTCTTCTGCTTCTTCTTCTGCTTCTTCTGCTTCTTCTTCTTCTTCTTCTTCTTCTTCTTCTTCTTCTTCTGCTTCTACTTCTGCTTCTTCTTCTTCTTCTGCTTCTCCGCCTCCTCCTCCGCCTCCTCCTCCTCCTCCGCCTCCTCCTCCTCCTCCTCTGCCGCCTCCTCCTCCTCCGCCGCCTCCTCCTCCTCCTCCTCCGCCTCCTCCTTGCCGGGGGGGGGGGGGGGGGGGGGGGGGGGGGGTGGTGGTGGTTATGTTTTGGTGTCATATCTGAGTACTTATAGCCAAATCTAGAGTTATGAAGATTAATCTTTATATTTTCTCTTATGATCTGTATAGTTTTAACCCTTCTATTTAAGTGTTTTTTTCATTTTGTTTTATAAACTTTGGTGTTTGATATGAGGTATATGCTTACATGTGGATATCCAGTATTCTCAGCATTTGTTGAAGAGGCTATTCTTTATTCTGTTGAATGGTCTTGGTGTCTTGTCCAAAAAATCAGTTGAGCATAGATTATGGATTTATTACTATTATTATTTTAGTTTTTATTTTAATTACCTGGCCCTCATCATGACAAGTGTACTCCCTAATCCCTATCACCTATTTCCTCCTTTCCTCCATCCTCCTCCCCCTGGTTAACCATTGGTTTGTTTTCTATGGTCTCTTTTCTTTCTCCCTCCCTCCCTTTGCTCATTTGTTTTGTTTATTAAATTCCACATATGCGTGAAATGAAATCATATGGTATTTGTCTTACTCTTATTTCACTTAGTAGTATACTTTCTACCATGTAGAAATCCACGCTCAGATTTCAAATGCTCAGATTTCATTATTTTTATGGCAGAATAATATTCCATTGTGTATATATACACTGCATCATCTTTATCCATTCATCAATTGATAGATACTTGGGCTTCTTCCATATCTTGGCAATTGAAGATAAGGCTGCTATAAACATCAGGGTGCATGTATCCCTTTGGATTAATATTTTTGAATTTTTTGGGTAAGTACACAGTAGTGCGCTTACTGGCTTATAAGTTAGTTCTATTTTCAACTTTTTGAAGAACCTCCACACTGCTTTCCACAAGGGCTGCACCGGTTTGCATTCTCAAAAGGACATGAAGGTTCCTTTTTTTCCACATCCTCACTAACACGTGTTATTTCTTGTGTTGTTATTTTTAGCCATTTTGACAAGTTACAAGTCATATCTCATTGTGGTTTTGATTTACATTTCCCTGATAATCAGTGGTGATGAGAATTCTTTCCTGTGTGTTAGCCAACTCTATGTCTTTTGGAGAAATATCTGTTCATGTCTTCTGCCCTTTTAAAAATTGGATTATTTATTTTTTGGGTGTTTAGTTTTATAAGTTCTTTATGTATTTGCAAATATCTTCTCCCATTCTGTGGTTTGCCTTTTTATTTTGTTTACTGATTCCTTCCCTAGGCAGAAGCTCCACCCCCCCCCATGAAGTCCCAGGTAGTTTACTTTTGCTTTTGTTTCCCTGGCCTCAGGGGACCTGACTTATCTAGGAAAAGATTGCTTTGGCCAATGTCAGAGAAATTACTGCCTGTTCTCTTTCCTAGGATTTTTAGGATTTCAGGTGTTACATTTAGGTCTTTAATCCGTTTTAAATTTATTTTTGTGTATGGTGTAAGAAAGTGGTCCACTTTCATTCTTTGTAAGGTACTCTCCAGTTTTGCTGACACCATTTGTTAATGAGAATAGTGGATATTCTTCTCTGCTTTGTCAAAGATTAATTGACCATATACTTATGGATTTATTTCTGGTTTTTCTATTCTGTTCCATTGACTTTGGTGTCAATTTTTGTGCCAATTCCATACTGTTTTGGTCACTATAAACTTTGTAATATAACTTGAAGTCCAGAATTATGATGCCTCCTACTTTGCTTTTCTTTTTCAAGATTCCTTTGACTATTCGAGGTCTTCTGTGGTTCCATACAAATTTTAGGATTGTTTGTTCTAGTCTGTGAAAAATGCTGTTGGCATTTTCTTAGGGATTGCATGAGATGTGTAGATTGCGTTGGTAATATAGACATTATAACAATAATTGTCTTCCTGCCCATGAACATGGAATGTCTTTCTATTTTTTTTTATCATCTTCAGTTTGTTTCATCAGTATTTTATAGTTTTCAGAGTATAGGCCTTTCTCATCTTTGGTTAGGTCTATTCCTAGGTATCTTATTATTTTTGGTGCAATTGTAAATGGGATTATTTTCTTAATCTGTCTTTCTGCGACTTCATTATTGGCATTTAGAAATGCAACAGATTTCTATAAATTGATTTTGTGTCCTATGATTTTACTGAATTCATTGATCAGTTCTAGCAGTTTTGTGTATGTGTGTGTGCAGTCTTTTGGGTTTTTATATATAGTATCATGCCATCTGCAGAGTGAAAGTTTGACTTCCTCCTCACTCATCTGGGTGCATTTTATTTTTTTTTTGTTACGTGATTTGCATGGTTAGGACTTCCAGTATTATGTTGAATAAAAGTGGTGAGAGTGGACATCCTTGTCTTATCCCTGACCTTAAGATGAAAGACTCTCAAGTTTTTCCCCACTGAGGAGTTAGTTGTGGACTTTTCATAGATGGTTTTTTATTATGTTGAGATATATCCCCTATAAACTTACTTTTTGAGAGTTTTTATCATGAAAGGTATTGTACTTTGTCAAATGTTCTTTTCTGCATCTATTAAAATGGTTATATGGTTTTTTTCCTTTCTCTTACTGATGTGATATATCACATTGATTGATGTGCAAATATTAAAACACCCTTGCAACCCAGGAATAAATCCCACTAAATTATGGTGGATGTTTTTTTTTTTTTAAATGCAGTGTTGGGTTGGCTTACTAGTATTTTGTTCAGGATTTTTGCATCTATGTTCATCAGATATATTAGCCTGTAGTTCTCTTTGTGTGTGTGTGTGTGTGTGTGTGTGTGTGTTTTGTTTTATTGGTTGTTTTTTTTTTAAAGATTTTATTTATTTATTTGACAGACAGAGATCACAAGTAGGCAGAGAGGCAGAGAGAGAGAGAGGAGGAAGCAGGCTGTCCGCAGAGCAGAGAGCCCGATATGGGGCTCAATCCCACGACCCTGGGATCATGACCCGAGCCAAAGGCAGCGGCTTTAACCCACTGAGCCACCCAGGGGCCCTGGTTTGGTTTGGTTTTTAATCTGGTTTTGGTATCAAGGTAATAATGGCCTCATGGAATGAAGTTGGAAGTTTTCCTTCCTCTTCTATTTTTTGGAAAAGTTTGAGAATAGGTGTTAACTCTTCTTTAAATGTTTGGTAGAATTTGCCTGTGAAGCCATCTGGCCCTGGACTTTTCTTTGTTGTTTTTTTGTTTGTTTGTTTTGTTTTTTTTTGGGGGGGGTTACTAATTCAGTCTCTGTGCTGGTAATCAGTATATTCAAATTTTCTATTTCTCTTTGCTTCTGTTCTGGTAGGTTTTATGTGTCTGTTTCTAGGAATTTATCTATTTCCTGTAGGTCGCTCAATTTTTTGACATACCGTTTTTCATAATATTTTTATATAATTGTTCATATTTCTGTGATGTTGGTTGGGAGCTTTTCTTTCTCACTGGTGATTGTATTTATTTACTTATGTAGTCATTCTTGTATGTATGTATGCATGTATGTATGTGTTTTAGTTTCTATATCATTTGTTTCTGCTCTAATCTTCATTATTTTCTTCCTTCTACTAGTTTTAGGTTTTGTTTATTGTTCCTTTTCTAGCTCTTTTTGTGTAAGCTAAGGTTGTTTGACATTTTTCTTGCTTTTTGAGGTGGGCCTGTATTGCTATTAAAAAATCCCTCTTAAAGGGCATCTGGGTGGCTCAGTTGGTTAAGCAACTGCCTTCGGCTCAGGTCATGATCCCGGAGTCCTGGGATCGAGTCCCACATCAGGCTCCCAGCTCCATGGGAAGTCTGCTTCTCCCTCTGACCTCCCCTCTCATGCTGTCTCACTCTGTCTCTCTCTCTCAAATAAATAAAAATCTAAAAAAAAAAAAAATTCCTCTTAGAACTGCTTTTGGTGTGTCCCAAAGGTTTTGAACTGTTGTGTTTTCATTTTCATTTGTTACTACATAGTTTTTGTTTTTTCTTTTATTTCCTGGTTGACTCACTGATTATTTAATAACGCATTATTTAACCTCCAGATATCTGTGATCTTTCCAGATTCTTTCTTGTGATTGACTTCTAGTTACAGAGCGTTATAGTCAAAAAAGATCAGAAAAGCATGGTTTGACTTTGATCTTTCCATATATTTTAAGGCTTGCTTTGTGGCCTTATATGTGATCTATTCTGGAACATGTTCTAGGTGCACTTGAAAAGATTCTGTATTCTGCTGTCTTGGGATGGGATGTTCTGAATATATCTGTTAAATCCATCTGGTCCAGTGTGTCATTCAAAGCCATTGTTTCCTTGCTGATTTTCTGTTTAGATGATATATCCATCGATGTAAGTGGGATGTTAGAAGTTCCCTACTATTATTGCGTTATTATCGAACAGTTTCTTTATGTTTGTTATTAACTATTTCATGTATTTGGGTGCTCCCATGTTGGATGCATAAATATTTACAATTGTTACATCTTCTTTTTGCATTGTCCCCTTTATTATTAATGTCCTCCCTTGTTTCTTGTTGCAATCTTTGTTTTAAAATCCATTTTGTGCAAAATATATATTGCTACCCTGGCTTTCTTTTGACATCCATGTGAATGATAGATGTTTCTCCATCCCCTCACTTTCAATCTGGAGCCCAGTATGGGACTCTATCCTCAGAATCTGGGATCATGACCTGAGCCAAAGGCAGATGCTTTAATGACTAAACCACCCAGGTGTTCCAAATCTGCAGGTGTCTTTAGGTCTACAGTGAAGCTCTTAGAGGCAACATATAGATGGTCTTGCTTTTTGTTTTATCCATTCTGTCACCCTGTGTCTTTTGATTGGAGCTTTTAGTCCATTTGTGTTCAAAGTAATTATTGATAGATGTGTGTTTATTGCCATTTTATTACTTTTATTCTGGTTGTTTCTGAAGATTTTGTCTGATCCTTGTTTTTCTTTCTTATTTTATTTATTTGACTGAGAGAGAGACCATAGGTAGGCAGAGAGGCAGGCAGAGAGAGAGGGGAAGCAGGCTTCCTGCTGAGCAGAGAGGCTGATGCAGGGCTCAATCCTAGAACCCTGAGATCATGATCTGAGTCGAAGGCAGAGGCTTAACTCATTGAGATATCCAGGCACCCCTGCTAGTTTTCCTTAGTGATATGTTTGGATTTCTTTCACTTTATTCTTTGCATATTTTTAGTGGTTTTTGATTTGTGAGTATCATTAGGTTTGTGTACAACATCTTCTGCATGTAGCAGTCTATATTAAGTTGATGGTTGCTTAAGTTCGAACCTATTCTTATTCCTTTCCTCCCCATGTTTTAGGTGTATAGTGTCATATTTTACATCATTTTTTAGAAAGATTTATTTTAGAGAAAGGTGGGGGAGGGGCAGAGGGAGAGGGAGAAACAGTCTTAATCAGACTCTGCATTGAGCATGGGACCCAGTGCGGGGTTCAGTCCCATGATCCTGAGATCACGACCTAAGCTGAAACCAAGAGTTGGAGATGCCTAGTTACTGCACCACCAATCCCCACATCCTTTTATTTTGTGAGTTCCTTGAATGTTTTGTTGTGGTTATTTTATAGAAATATTCATTTTTACTGCCTTTGTGTTTCCTATGTACCTACTCTCATTTTTGGTGTTTCCTTTCCACTCAAAGAGTTCCCTTTAATATTTCTTGCAGGGCTGATTTAGTGGTCACAAACTTCTTTAGTTTTTGATAAGTTTTGGAAACTCTCTCCTTCTCTTCTGAATGATAGCCTTACTCAATAGAGCATTCTTTCTTTGGGTTTCTTTCATTCAGCACTTTGTATCATGGCACTCCCTTGACTGGTACATGACTGTATCAAGCCACTCCATTCTGGCTTGGAAAGTTTCTGCTGAAAAATCTTCTGAGAGCCTTATTGGGTTTTCTTTTTATGTAACTGTTTTTTTTTTTTTTTGTCTTGCTGCTTTTATTATTTTTCGTTATCACTGTATTTTACCATTTTAATTACAATATGTCTTGGTGTGGATCTGCTTTTGTGATTTTTGGAGGTGGGGGGGTTGTGTGTGCCTCCTGGATCTGTATATCTGTTTCCTTCCCAAATTAGGGAAGTTTTCAGCTATTATTTCTTCAAATAAATACTCTGTTGCTTTTCTTTCTTTTCTTCTTCTGGGACTCCTAAAATATGAATGTTACTTTTTTTGATGCAGTGACTGAGTTCCCTAAGTCTGTTCTCAGTGTGCACAGTTCTTTTTTCTCTCTTGATTACTTTCAATTACTCTTCTGGGCCATTAACTTTTTCCTCTACTTCTTCTAGCCTGCTCTTTATTCTATCAAGCATGTTTCCTATTTTGTTTACTGAGCCTTTTGTCTCTACTATGTTATTCTTTATCTTTGTGTTAATGGTCTCACTGATGTCCCCCACTCTTTCCTCATATCCAGTGAGTATCCCTATGATCATTGCTTTAAATTCTCCATCAGGCATCTTATTTATATCTGTTTCAATTGGATCTCGGCTGTGGTCTTACCCTGTTCTTTCATGTGGGACAAATTCTTCTGTCTTCTCCTTTGTCTAAGTCTCTGTGCCTATTTCATTTTAAGAAAGTCAGCTACATCTCCTGTTTTTGAGGATAGTAGCATTATGAAGAAGAGGTCCAATAATGTCCTGTAGTATAGTGTCGCCTGTCCCCCAAGGCCTGGGGCTTCTGGGTGTGTCTCCAGTGTGTGCTGTGTGTGCTCTGCTATTGTGTCCTAGCTGCTTTATCCTTTAGACCAGTCATCTGAAGAGGCTCTCTTTGCCTGCTATGGGGAGTGTTTGTCTCTGGCCTGATTGTGGTGCATTTTAACAAGGTGTGCTCTGGTCTGCTTGTGCAATGAGACCTGTTGGTGGTGGGAATGGGAACTGAGGCTTTGAAAAGTCCCCAGGAGGGAGACATCTGTTTGCAGGAATTTAGGACCATCTTCTGAGGGAAAGGTCCCACTGTGCCAGGACTGAAGCAGATTTGACTGGGAAGGGCTGTTTTCTCTAGTGTGCAGTGGGGTGGGCCTTGATGTAAGCAAGTTAATTAGGGAGTGTTGATGTTATGCTGGTTCCTGCAGCTGGCTTTGTGTTTATGCTGAAGAATGGAGGAAGGAAATGGTGCTGGCCAGTTCCTTTTTTCTCAGAGGAATTTCTCCTTGAAAGTTGCCTCCCTGGGACATACTCAGAGATGAGCAACTAACCTTCCCACTGTGTGACCCAGGCATTCTTCAGATTGCTGTTTCAACACTATATGTCTATGAATGTTTTCCTTTCTTTTTCTCCTCCAATGTCCTCGGAGCTTTCCCAGAGCCAAGCATGCTGACCTTTAAAACTCCAGGCTTTAAGCTCTGTTGCAAGAGCACAGGGAATTTGGGCCCTCTTGCTTTCCAAAGTGGTTGCTGTGGGGATTCATTTTCCTCATGCACTCCCCCTATGTGCTTGTCTGTCTGTTTCCCTTTTCTGTGACCATGGCTCCCTTCCCACCATAGTGGCTGTGATGTGTTTTTTTCCTAAGCTGTGTCTCCACATTTCTTAACTTCTCTGAAGTGACCTCTTCTCTATATTTAATTGTGGAGTTTGTTCGGCCAGTCTTCATATCAATTTCTGGGGTATTTAGGATGATTTGATAGTTATTTAGCTGAGTTCATGGGAGAAGGCAAGCCTAAGGTCCTCCTACTCTGCCACAATCTTCCCTTCCCTATGGGTTTATTTTGAATTCTCAATTTTATTCCATTACTTTGTGTAATTATCCTCATGCTAGTGTGCTATTGCTTTGATTACAGTAGCTTTATAATAAGTTTTGAAATCCAGAATTGTGACTCCTTTTTGTTCTCCCTTTTTGAATTGTTTTGTTTTTTTGGGATCTTTTGCAACTTCTCATGGATTTTAGGATTAGCTTTTACATTTCTGCAAAACTGCAGTTAGGATTTTGATAAAGGAACGCATTGAATTTCTTGAGCACTGTGGGTATTACTACCCTCTTAACAACATTAAGTCTTCCAGGTCATTAACTCAGATTATCTTTTATTTATTTAGGTCTTGTAGAAATTCTTTCAACAATGTTTTGTTGTTTTGGTGTGCAAGTCTCAAACCTGTGTGAAACTTATTCCTGAGTATTTTATTCTTTTTGGTAGTCTTGTAAATGGAATTTTTCTTAATTTCACCTTGGATTGTTAATTTCTAGTATGTAGAAATACAAATTATCATTAGAACCAAATTAATAGACATTTCCCAGTACCCAGGCATATGGGTGATATATGCTTAAGATCATGGAAGAATTTTGTCACACACTGTTAGCAAACTGCCACCTTAACTGATATGTTATACACATTTATTTTGAGGAGTAAAATGGGAAATACATTTTACATGTAAAATCATACTTTATTATCAAACTCTATAAATGACATTGATTTGACATATTTCATGAGGACTGTGTCAAACTATTCAGAAGAGTCTGGACACATATTTGCATGCATTTACCAAACTAATGAATGGTGAATCAAGTGGAATTTTACGTCGAATGGGTTTTTTTTTTTCTTCACTGAATTACTTAAATTTTTCATTTTTCAACAATCATTGGTAAGTTTTGCAAAAGTGACACTTCAAAAAATATCTAAGTTTGATGTTTGAGTGGTAGGGTAGAATATAAAGAGCTCTTATATAAGGAAGACATCAAAATCATTTCTAAAGGATTGTTTTGGAAATTTATGTAAAAGAAGCATTTATCCATTTGTTATATGTAATTCAGGCATATATAACACTCTCAGAGAAAAATGAGAGCAATCAGGAAGAAAATCCCTTTAAGATGCTATAATTTCAGTTTGTCTCCAATTACTTTTAAACACATACTTTTGCAACAAAAAATTTCAACATTGCTGAATATAAAATAGCCTATGAAATGTATATCTTCTCCCATGACAATTTTGTAGAACACCATTATTAGTACCTATTGCTCAAGTGAGAGTTTAAAAAACAAGACAAAACAAAAGAACAAAAACATTCTTCTGGGATGTCTTATTGCAGGATTTTTTATACTGAAAAATTAAAGTTACATTATGTGATTTTTAGATTTAAATGTAGAATATTATGCTTTGTAGTAAATATATTCTCTTTTAAATGTCTTACATTTTTTTAATTATATTTCTGTAAATAACTGCATTGGTACCAAAAGAATTTATCTTTGTCTTGATTATTCACCATAAAACAGGACCCACACAGCCAAGATATATGCTTAAGGTTATTTAATAACTGTTAAAGAGACAATTTCGATACATAAATCTGGAATGCCATCTATCAACCTAATGAAAAGAAATATTATTATCTTGCATTTTCTTTTTCTGTTATTGATTTGTGGTGCCCCAAGACCATTTTAAAAATGATCAGTGTAGTCCTTATCTGTCATGGAAACAAATTCATTCCTTGGGTGGCTGAGCAACATGAGGGGAAATAAATTTCTCAGAAATGTATCCCCTGAAGGTTGCTATCCATTATTGTTACAAGTTTGCAATGGAAATGGTTTTATTGCTACATAAAGAATATGATAAAATTTAAAGCTTGTGAAAGATGATTAGAAAACAAATATAATACATATTTAATATATTACTGACAATATATCACCACCTATGATGCATTTATTTATTTAGACCATATTTTGAGTATATCAGAACAAATGTGGAAAAATTCAAATCTGAATGTTAATCCAAAGAGTAATAAAAATGAAAAATGAATACCAGCAGGGAATTGGGAATTAAAATATTCTCCCATTTCCAACATAGAACTCTTAATGTTTTCTGCTTGGATGGCAAACATGAGCTCAGTAGATCAGATTTCTTCATATCAGTGTTTCACTTTACTTCTTGGACATTGTACCTAGTCTGAACTTTAGTAAGGCTTCAAGAGTCCATAAGATTATTTCACTAGAAGAGTAAAGCAGAAGTTAATGGAATTAATCTGTCACATGAGTTTAGCTGTGTTATCTCAGCCAACTGTTACATTATATAAGCTGGAAAGAGCCACACCACATAAGTTGGAATATATTATTTTTATTATTTTAAAATGTCTTTCTGTTTATAGGTCTATACACAGGTAAACACATATTTTTACTTAAAAGAAGAATAAATATTTTCAGCTGTGTGTGATATATCTGCAAGGATATTAAAGTTTCCATATTTTTATAAAAGCAAATAACTGGAATACCTTTAGTGTTCTACTAACTGTACTAATTATCATTCTCTGTGTATACAGAGATTTTGTGTAATTTTAAATTGCTCTTATATATAATATTTAAACTTTTTTTCTCCAATGGCTTAGTTTTCCTTGTATGATTAAAATGAGCAAAGCTCAGTAATTGGGTTTATTATACTTATTGTCTGTTTTTGTAATATCTTGTTTTCTTGAAAGCATGATTCTTAGAAGTCTGCAAATAGAAAGTTTCATTAGAATAAACAAAGTGAAGAAAATAGCACAGTATTACAAAGTTACTGTAGTAATCAATACATGCAGTTCTCCATAAATGCAGTTCTCCACATTAGCATTCAGGTTTCTAAACTCAGATGTAAATCCGTATTTGATATCTTGATGCCTAAAATAGCTAACACTTGAGTTTTGTTTTGGATCTATCTGATGTATCAAGTTTAAAATTTCTCCATTAGGGATTAATCTAGTTAAAAATATGGCTATTCTAAGTCCTCATTATTTTAATATCTAGTTTCAGTGATCCACTGAAAAGCCAACACCTTTAAACTGATAGGAAACACACTGTATTGTAAGGTCTAAAATTCCAAGTGCTGCTTTGACATCTTTGAACTTCACAGGACCCCAAAAGCCTCACCATGAGCATTCCCCTGCACTTACCAAATACATGTTCCCACTGTTCCCTCCCCAGTAAGAAAGGGTCCTCACCTGACTTGTTCCTCTACCAGCTAGATCAGCTGTGCTCTACCTGGTCCTCAACCTAAATTTTCCAGCCTGTGGAATTATTCAAACAAATCACACATCTTCTCAAAGGACCCAGGGGATACCTCATCTTCTTGTTACTCCAGAGCCTGCTTCCACATCTCTGTTAAGTCTATTCCCAAGTGCAAATTCCATGTGGCCTTGCATGGCATGCAGTGTCCTTCTCCCCTAGACTGTGGATATAGTTGGCTGAAGAACTGCTGTCAAGTCTGACCAGTTTTGGGTTTTATGTTTAGCTCTCTGGTACTGTTTTAGTGCAGGAGATCCCTCCTTCAACATTACAGTGAATAGGAGATGATCACAACACATATATATGTGATGAAAGGAATAGTTTATTAAATTGTTTTTCATATCTTTATGAGATTTAAATGTCTTTATTGTAAATGAAAACTCTGCTATTTTATTGTTGTTGTTCTGAGTCATTCAAAGGGAATAATGCAATTTGAGCTTATATTATAAAAATATTATTTCCAGAATATAAAATGGATTTTAGCAAAGTGGGATGACTGGTTTTTTTTAATAATGACCTATCAACTTACATTTATTTAACTCAGCAATAAAAAGCTCTAAGACATGATGAATGAATGATGTTCTTCATACATTATTTGTAAATTTATCTAATATGGCAGCAGTAATATATGAGAATTATATTCATGTTGCTATATCTATGTGTGGTCATTATTGTTGAATGGATTCCATATAAGTTGTAGGGCCTACCAGACTTACCTTAATCTCTTCTGATTTAATTATAGGCTCTACAAATTTAATAGGACATTTGTATATTCCCTGAACTTCAAAAAATAATAGTTTCCTTACCTGACAGTTAAATTCTACTATTAGCCAATTAAATGGTGAAAACAGGGCCTTCTAATGCACACACATTCACACACCTGGACATATATTTGCTCAAATAAGGTTGCAAAACACTGGCTTCCTAGAGGTAATATTTTGGGTTTCTCCATAACCATCAAGTCCATGATTCCAGTCCTTTGTTTTCTTTTAAAATGTTAATCTTAACATGCAGCTTGGAAAAAAACTGCATAATTTTTCTATACCTAAATCAATCTATGCCCATAAAAATTAATAATTACCATATTTTAGACATTAAATTATTTTTATTTACCCTGATTCACTCAAAAAATGGAAATTTTGCATTAAAATCCCTTCTCCAAAAGGAGTCTTCAATGTTAAAATCTAAGGTACATTGGTTTGTAACTGCTGCTTAATTATAACCAGCACTGAGCAATGACATATTAAATGGCATCACATGTTAGAGAGGCATATAGTATAATTGTCTAAAACTCAGAATATCTGGTTCTGTACCTAATTTTCTTCCTAACCATTTATATTTCTCAGGTGTAAAATTAAGTAATCTCAAATTCCTATTCAAGTCTAGAATATTGTTACTCAGCACATTTGGAAGCTATGATACAGAGAAAGACCTGGGTTGATTTTCTTTTTACAGAGGTTTATTGGAAAAATATTCTGAGCACCTGAGCATACTTAACAAATTATGAAATCCTTTATATAATATTAATCTGAACTTAGTAATATGCAACTTATTTTTGTCAAACAGCAAACACTGTTATCATTGAACACTCTAAATTCTAGTCAATTGATGGGATGTATTTGCCTTTAAAGGACATATGTAGTAAAATATTTTGATGCCTAAAGAAGTAAATACACATATGTATAAATTAATCTTTATGGATTTGCCATTTCTAATTTTTATGTTTAATTTTAGAAAAATATACACTTGTAGGTTTTTTGAATACCGTATAGCATCAAATCCAAAACAAATGATAGACTTGGAGCCATTAAATAAAAATTGAGTGAAGATCAGTTATTCAAATGAATAAATGATTGCACATTTATAGATAATAGATTCTTTTGATATTTTAACAACTTTACAATCTTGAAGCTCATTTTATTAATTATACTTGGTGAAAATTTAAATAATGAATATTAGGTATATTAACCCATCTCAAATGTATGTATGTTAATTTCATAAAAACAGAGGAATTTCAACCTGAATGTGTGAAATTCATTGACAGAGTTATGTTTAATATTTGTTAGAATTTCATAGATAAAGCCTTAATTGTTTTCCTTTAACAATAAGCACCAGAATTTTCCCATACATTTGAAGCATTGGGAATGGGATATAAAAGTTAACTAGAGAATGTTTAGTTTTTTTCTGACTTATAAATGAGAGCCCAAAGACAATTTAATCAAAACCTTCAAACAAACAACTGCTCTCGGTGGAGTTACCAGAAGGCATTTGTATAGCTATAGGAAAAAAGATTATAGCAAATATTAAATCTAAAAGTGGTGGAAACTACAAATTATTTGGCCTGTTTCTGACACAAATAGTTAATTTAATTTTCTTTTATCTATTACAATAAAAGTGCTTTCTTTAATCTTCTTAAGTCTCCCTTAAGGATATTAAACTATGAGGGACGCCTGGGTGGCTCAGTTGGTTAAGCAGCTGCCTTCGGCTCAGGTCATGATCCCAGCGTCCTGGGATAGAGTCCCACACTGGGCTCCTTGCTCAGCAGGGAGCCTGCTTCTCCCTCTGCCTCTGCCTGCCTCTCTGTCTGCCTGTGCTCACTCTCTCTCTCTCTAACAAATAAATAAATTTAAAAAAATCTTTAAAAAAGAATATTAAACTATGAGCCAGAAGAGTCATGTTCAAGGTTTCACAGTAGCATTATGACTCTGAGCAATTCACTCATACTGTTTTAGCTGCAGTTTTACTTTCTAGTATTAGGATAAACTAATTATAATAATAATTGTTCTTGTGGGTGTTATTTAAGATTACATAATTATTTGCTTGAAAGTACTTTGTAAATCTAAGCACTATGTCAATATTAATAATAAGTTTAGAACTACACCTTACAATGCTAATGAGTTTTGATCAGCTTGGGCAAATGAGTGGACAAAAGATAAGATAGGCTAATTTTATCTATGGAAGTAGGAGTACAATGCTGCCATACTTAAAACTATACATTTAGTGAAGAAATGCTCCCTTTCTCAACACAGAACTTAAACTGAACCTCAAGCTGTGTGGCCCTTAAGGAACTTTAAGAAAAAAGAATCTTTCACAAGACAGTTATTATTTTTGGATGATCTTCCTCTTGAAGGCATTGGGGCCAAAGTGTACTTTCTGATCAAGTCAAGTACAGCTTTTGTTTTCCCATATTTGCTTTCTGACTTCAGTCCTTCATGGTTGTGTAAACTTCAGTAGGTTAATTCAGTCTCTAAGCTTCAGCTTCTTCTCTATGGATAGTAATGCCAACTGCCACTGTTAAGTTGAAAGAACAGTACTCAATAGGGCACAGTCATTAAGCATTTTTCTTTTCTTCCCACATTCCATTGATGACCTTGGTGAGTTAGTTTTTGGTCTCTCCTAGCATGAAATCTCAAAGTCCCATGACTTTGTATTCACTCTCTGATTAAAAAAAGAAAGGGCGCCTGGGTGGCTCAGTGGGTTAAGCCTCTGCCTTTGGCTCAGGTCATGATCTCAGGGTCCTGAGATCGAGCCCCGCCTTGGGCTCTTTGCTCAGCAGGGAGCCTGCTTCCCCCCCTTCTCTCTCTGCCTGCCTCTCTGCCTACTTGTGATCTCTATCAAATAAATAAATAAATAAATAAAAATTTAAAAAAATTTAAAAAAGAAAGAAAGAAAAAAAGAGTCCTGAGTGCATTTCTAGTCAAAAAATATTTGCTGTTATTTCATTAAAATGTTGGTGCATTTAAATAATTCAAATTCCAACCTTAACTTGAGGTTAAACACCTGCCTTCTCACACCTTGAATATTTTGCAGGATGAAAACCAACAATAGTGAAGGCAGGTATGGTCAGCTTCTTAATTTACTGTTCTGCTAATTTTCCTCTTCTTTGGATCCTGTAATATTTCATCTCCTCACTTGTTAGTTTGCTTCTGGCTCCTCCAGTATTAGAGTGGGTCCAGGGAGAGAGGAGATGTGAGAAAATGCCTTCTTATGAAATGGCATTTGTGTTTTCTAAGCTTGGTAGATGTGGAATGTTAATTCTTGCCTTGGGTATTTTGATTTCTCAGAGGTTCCCTCCCTGTGAACCTCTAACCATATTCCCTCTTAGAGCTCCTGGTTATCCTCTTCTACTTGACCTCTCTTATCCTTGTTCATGGCTTTATTTTTCTCCAAAGTACTTTTCACAGTTTGACATATTTATTTGTTTATTGTCTGCCTTCCCTCAGTAGAGTATGAGATTTTTGAAGTCAGAGATTACCTGTTTTATTTATTATTGTATCTTCTGTGCCTAAAAATATGTAGTAGAAATTCAATAAACTTCTTTTTTTGAGGAATGAGTAAATAAATGAATGTTTGGAGGGAGATCCCTTATAGTGTAGTCTCATTGTATCTTTATTTGTTGTGATCCAAAATAAGCTCTTGTAGGCTTCTGTCAAAATACCCACAGTTTAAGTTCCCTGAAACACTGTGGTTGACAAGTGAAAGTACAGCTCCTTCCCAACTCATCCCTCTATACTCTTGGGGACAACTAAATAACCATCAACTCATATATTTGGAGCTTTTTTTTTTTTTTTTAAGATTTTATTTACTTATCTGACAGAGAGAGATCACAAGTAGGCAGAGAGGCAAGCAGAGAGAGAGGAAGGGAAGCAGGCTCCCTGCTGAGCAGAGAGCCCTATGTGGGGCTCGATCCCAGGACCCTGGGATCATGACCCTAGCCGAAGGCAGAGGCCTTAACCCACTGAGCCACCCAGGTGCCCCATATTTGGAACATTTTAGAAATCAGTCTTGTACTGTCTCAATATCTCATGAAGGACAAAGCCAAGTTCTCTAAGTCGTAATGTAACCTCTACCAGTCTTAAAATGAGGAAGTACCTCTTTTTGCAAGGAATTCCATGCCTCTTTACCACCTCAAAGAAATTCCCTCCAGGGGCACCTGGGTAGCTTAGTCATTAAACATCTGCCTTTGACTCAGGTCAAGATCCCAGGGTCCTGGGATAGAGCCCTACACTGAGCCTGCATGGGGCTCCCTGTTCAGCAGGAAGCATGCTTCTCCCTTCTCCCACTCTCCCTGCTTGTGTTCCTTCTTTCACTATGTCTCTCTGTGTCAAACAAATAAAAATCTTTAATTAAAAAAAATTCTCTCTGAAACTCTTATCAATATTACTGACTTAGATGTTGAACTTAGATTTGCAGAACTGTTTGTCAGACACTCCTTTGCATACTCTGTAGGTCAAGCAGTTTGCTTCAGACCTATAGCTTTGCTCTTTTGCCATCAGGGTCTCAGTCAAATTTGAGACAAGATTAGTTCTATTTTGGAATCCTATTACATCTGCCTTGAAAAGCTGTTGTAAATGTATAATGAGATAAGGTAAATCAATCATTTAACAAAATGTGTAACATAAAACAAATATTTTTTTCTGCATTGTCTTCCCTAAAGTCATTTCTTGATGTTCCTACTAAAACAATCGGATCCTAGCCCATAATTACATTTCCTTGGAAATTTTAAGCACAGAAAAAAGTAAAGGGCTAATAAATTCCCTTGAAAATCTGAAGAAGGAAAAAAAATGGTGTGCAAGAAAAAAAGCCCAAAGTCATCATGAATATGTCACATATAAGTTAGAGTTACAGTATTTATTTTTTCCTGACAGAAGTATATCACCTCCTGTTGTTAATTTTTAAATTTCCCTTTAGAGGTGCAAGCTAAGCAATTTTAAATTGTCAGAGACACATAAATTACTGACTTATTTTAGCAACAAGGGCTATTTTCTGGTATCCAGTCATTAGGTCTGAAATACATTTTATAGCAAAGTATAAGATTAAATAGTTTCACCTCTAAATGTAATATGCATATGATTCCTGTATCCTCCTTAAATTAAAATTAAGTTTCATGTTTAGCAGAGAGTAAAATTCGTCATTGACCTAGCATTGCAGGTGAGCTCATTCTCCTGTTACCTTGATGTATGGAATTATTCCCTCAGGTTCAAATCTAATCAAATGTGACCACAATTCATGTAATACTTTCCTCCAGATCTGTGCAGCCTTAACAGTATTACCAACTAATGAATTCTTCTACAGAGACATCTATGGTAAAAACCTTCTGTAATCAGGTAATTCTTCAGTGAATTAGATTTTATTCTGAGGTTAGGAGTAGTTTTATTGGAGTTATCAACACTTTGGAAACTTGGCAAATTACCTGGGTATAATAAGATGTAATGAAAGATGAATTTAAAAATTTTCCCCAAAGCTGTGAACATTTATAAAGAATTGAAATAAATAATTTGCATTAAAACAAAAATGTTATATCACTTAAGTTATTTGGATATACCCTTTTGGAAATCTCATGTTTGAAAGCATAGTCTTACAGATAAACATTGTCATATGAATCCTGTATCCAAAATGACTTTATGACAAAGGTACTCTTAAGGTATCCCAATTCCATGTGTTTTGAGCATGTACTTAAAGATCTGAGACCAACACCTTCATAAGGAGGTCAAGCAAATAGTTATCAAACTTCTTTCACTCCCATGTTTATTAAAAACAGTGCATCCGGGGTGCTTGGGTGGCTCAGTGGGTTAAAGCCTCTGCCTTCAGCTTGGGTCATGATCCCAGGACTCTGGAATTGAGCCCCACTTTGGGCTCTCTGCTCAGCGGGGAGCCTGCTTCCCCTCCTCTCTCTGTGCCTGCCTCTCTGCCTACTTGTGATCTCTGTCTGCCAAATAAATAAATTAAAAAAAAATCTTTAACAAAACAGTGCATCCAAGGAAATTTTTTTATGAGTCCTGACAGTACTTCTATATAATTGAATTACATTAGGCTACAACATGTCTCACAGTGCACATTCTTTAAACTTCCTTGGTGTCTTTGTGAAGGCTTAGTTAAGTCAAGATTCAAATATCTGTCTCAGCCCTTCCAAAACTGGGCAATCTGCTAACCCTAACCTGGCAATTTGGGATTCAAAGCATGGGTGTAGGGCCAGCTTCTTATATTCCATAAAGACATTTTTTTATTATTTTGCTTTATAACTCCCAAGATTCAGAACTGTGGTAGAGGAGGTTATCAATATTTTTTTTCTAAGATTTTATTTATTTATTAGAGAGAGAGAGAGCGAGCACAGGCAGACAGAGAGGCAGGCAGAGGCAGAGGGAGAAGCAGACTCCCTGCCGAGCAAGGAGCCCGATGTGGGACTCAATCCCAGGACGCTGGGATCATGACCTGAGCCGAAGGCAGCCGCTTAACCAACTGAGCCACCCAGGCGTCCCATTATTTTTAAAATTAAATGTGGATATCAAATAGCTACCCCACCTTCCTTGGCCTGTCATGTTGACATAATATTAATTAGGACACAGAACTCAGCCTTGACATCCATTTCTAAAAGAAATCAAAATACACCAGGAAATTTGTGATTTTCTCTGGTTTTTATAAGAGACCAAAGTATTGTAAGGTCATGGTAAGAAAAGATATTGCATGGATCATACAGTAATTTCTTAGGTTTTTTTTTTTTTTTAAACTTGTCCTTTTTTCCCTAGTACTTTTATTTTTATACTTCTTATGCAGATAAAATACATATAAAATTTATCATTAGGGGTACCTGATTGGCTCAGTCCGTAGAGTGTGCAACTCTTAATCTCAGGGTTGTGAGTTCAAGTCCCACATTGGGTGTGAAGCCTATTTAAAAGAATTTTTTTTTTTAATTAACAACTTTAAAATAAAATTTAACATTAGTTCTTTTAGTACATTTATAGTGTACTGTTGTCCAACCAATATCTGATTCCAGAACATTTTCCTCATCCCTGTAGAAGCCTCATGCCCATTTTAGAGTCAGTTCCCATTTTCCTTTCCCCTTAACTCCTGGCAACTAATAATCTTTTTCTCTTTATGAAATCGCCTGTTCTGGGTATTTCATAATGGAGTCATACAATATATGGCCTTTTGTTTCTGGATTCTTTCATTTAGTTTATTGTTTTCAGTGTTCTTTAAGCTGTATTATGTATTAGTATTTTATTCTTCTTTATGACTGAATATTCCATTGAATGTATATGTTGTTGGGTATGTCTAAACACAAACACTTTTATTAATTTGTTAATTAATGGGCACTTGGATTGGGGTTGTTTCTATCTTTTGGCAATTATGAATAGTACTGCTATGAACGTTTTTGTGCAAATTTTGTTTGAACACTGGGTTTCACATCTTTCGGATACATACCCAGGAATGGAGTTTCTGGGTCAAAAGTAATTCTATATTTAACTTACTGAGAAACTGTCAAACTATATTCCATAGCAGCTGTACCACTGTACATTCCCATCAGCAACAGACAAGGGTTCCAATTTCTTCATTTCCTTACCAGCATTTGTTATTTTCCATTTTTGTTTTTTAATTAAAGTCATCCTGGTGTGAAGCAGTAGTTAATTTTGGCTTTGATTTGTACTTCTAAATGGCAAATAATGTTGAGCTTATTGACCATTTGTATATCATCCTTGGAAATGTTTGTTCAAGCCCCTTGCCCATTTTTTAAAATTAAAGTTAAAATTTTTTGTTAACATAATGTATTATTTCCTTCAGGTGTACAGGTCTGTGAATCATCAGTCTTACACAATTCATAGCACTCACCATAGCACATACCCTCCCTAATGTCTATAGCCCAGCCACTCTATTCCCCTCCTCTGCCCCTGCAACCCTCAGTTTGTTTACTGAGATTAAGAGTCTCTTATGGTTTGTCTCCCTCCCTAGTCCCCATCTTGTTTCATTTTTTCCCTCCCTGTCCCCCACGACCCCCACCCTGTGTCTCAAATTCCTCCGATCAGAGAGATCATATGATAATTGTCTTTCTCTGATGGACTTATTTTGCTTGGCATAATATCCTCTAGTTCAATCCATGTCATTGAAAATGGCAAGATTTTGTGGGTTTTTTTTTTTAAAGATTTTATTTATTAACAGAGATCACAAGTAGGCAGAGAAGCAGGCAGAGAGAGAGGAGGAAGCAGGTTCCCTGCTGAGCAGAGAGCTCATTGTGGGGCTTGATCCGAGGACCCTGGGATCATGACCTGAGCCGAAGGCAGAGACCTTAACCCACTGAGCCACCCAGGTGCCCCTGTGGGTTTTTATTTTTAATCTTTTTTTTTTTAAGATTTTTATTTATTTATTTGACAGAGATCACAATTAGGCAGAGAGGCAGGCAGAGAGAGAGGGAAGCAGGCTCCCTCCTGAGCAGAGAGCCCGATGTGGGGCTTGATCCCAGAACCCTGGGATCATGACTTGAGCCAAAGGCGGAGGCTTTAACCCACTGAGCCACCCAGGCGCCCCAGATTTTGTGGTTTTTTTTGATGGCTGCATAATATTCCATTGTATATATATACCACATCTTCTTTATCCATTAATCTGTTGATGGGCATCTAGGTTCTTTCTGTAGTTTGTCCCTTGTCCATTTTTAAATTGAGTTGTCTTTCTGTTAAGGTGTAAGTACTTTTTCTATATTATGGATAAAAGAGCCTTTGTTTTTTTTTTTAAAGATTTTATTTATTTATTTGACATAGACACAGTGAGAGAGAGAACACAAGCAGGGGGAGTGGGAGAGGGAGAAGCAAGCTTCCCTCAGAGCAGGGAGCCTGTTGCAGGGCTCAATCCCAGGACCCTAGGATCATGACCAAAGGCAGAAACTTAATGAATGAGCCACCCAGGCACCCTGGATTCAAGATCCTTATTGGATGTATAGTTTGCAAATATTTTCACCCATTCTTTGTGTTGTCTTTTCACATTCTTGATAATGCCCTTTAATCTTTTTCTTTTAATCTTGCCTTCTACGTTTTCTTCCCCTAATGTTTCCCAGGGACAACTATATTCCTCTCTCATGGATGAGCAGTTCTTCTGCACTTCGTCTAACTAAGACATTATTCTAAGTGCAATCAGTCTTTAGGGGCTCAGGCTTAATTAAGAATAGTATACTCTCTCAATAAAAACAGGTCTCCACAAAGAAAAGTTTTATACTAGCAACTTAGAAAAGAAAGTATTTTTTAATTTTTTTTCGTGAACAAAAGTCTCATGTACAGGTAAATGATTCTTTTCTTTTACACAAAGTAGTAAGTTTTGCTAATGTAAGATAGTCATTCCTAGCAAAATAGTTGGATGTAATGGTTGTGAGTTTTAAAGAATTGGTGATTTGTCCTGGAAGCATTATCAACCTTACATAGGCATCCAAATATAATCTTTGTATGATCAACACTATGGAGAAATCCTCTCTGTAGAAAGTAGACTTATTACAGAGAGGTGTGAATGTGGTATGAATTAATGGATACCTGGACACTAAAAACAAGAGTGAATTAAAAATATATATTAACTTGTATATTAACTCCAAACCCAATTAATAATAAAACAAAAAACATGTTGACTTTATGATTCAAGTTGGAAGCTTGGGCAGACCTCTTTTACTATCAAGGTATTTCCTCTAGTTTCAGAATACATTTAGGTTCATCTTATCCCTGTGCTATAAATATAAAAAACAATTCTTTTTGACTAGTGTCTTTAATTTAACGTCATCTGTCTCTCAAAACTGGCTTGATAGTAGTACCTAAAGAACAGATATCTGATATCTTTTTTAAACAGTGACAAAACACTGAATGCAAATATAAACTCACCATTCCCTTAAGGATTAGATGTTTTCAGTAGGTTTCATATTTGCATTCAATTTGATAACCACTCTTCTGGGGGAAGATTTCTTTACTCTTATTAACTTATTTTATTGAATATGGTAGTTTCATCAGATATAAAAGAATGCCTTAAGTGTAATATGTAAGTTGAATTTTAGCACCAGTAGGAGATAAATTTTTGCTGTACACTTTTGAATCTTACAAAACTATAATCAGATTTATGTAGCTGTAGACTTTGTGCAATTAAACACACATACACACACATAGTCCTCTATAGTAGGTTGAATGGAGATCCTAAAAAAGATTTTTATTTCTTTTTTTTAATTTATTTTATTTTTATATAAACATATAATGTAACCCCACCACCCTCTCCCCACACCCCTCTCCTCTCACCTCCCTCAGTTTGTTTTATGACATTAAGTGTCTCTTTTGGTTTGTCTCCCTCCCCATCCCATCTTGTTTCATTTATTCTTTTCCTACCCCCTTAACCCCCACCCCCATTGCATCTCCACTTCCTCATATCAGGGAGATCACATGATAGTTGTCTTTCTCTGATTGTAAGTCTTAATTTCTTATAATGAATGTGACCTTACTTGAAATAACAGTCTTTGCAGATATAATTAACCAAAGAATCTTGAGGTGAAATCACTCTATGCCTGGGTGTCCCTAAAATCCAAGCACAGGTATCCTTACAAGAGTGAGTCAGAGATAGATTATACAGACAGGAAGAGGAGACACAGAGAAGAAGGTGATATAAAGATAGTTGAAGAGATTACAATAATGTGTCTACCAGTAAGTATTTGCCTCTACATAATTTGAAGGGAATGTAACCCTGTTGGTACCTTGATTTCAGACTTTTTGCCTCTATAACTGTGACAGAATTAATTTCTCTTGTTTTAAAACCACTACATCTTGGGATAGTTCATTATAAAATATGGAAGTGGTTTTGGAATACAGTGGGTAGAGGGTGGAAGAATTTTTAAATATATAACAGAGAAAAACCTAGATTTCCTTTAAAAGGCTGTTGGTAGGGGCGCCTGGTGGCTCAGTGGATTAAGCCTCTGTTTTCAGCTCAGGTCATGATCTCAGGGTCCTGGGATCGAGCCCTGCATCAGGCTCTCTGCTCGGTGGGGAGCCTGCTTCCCCATCTCTCTCTCTCTGCCTCTTTGCCTACTTGTGATCTCTCCCTCTCTCTCTGTCAAAAATAAATAAATAAAATCTTTAAAAAAAGAAATAAAAGGCTGTTGGTAGAAATGTGGTAGAGATGCTTCTGGTGAGACCTCAGACAGAAATAAGACCTCAACATGTTATTGGAAACTGGAGAAGTGTTCCCTGTCATAAAGTGGCTGAAAACGTGGCTTAATAGTTTTCTTTTGGATGGAAAGCAGACCTTGGCAGCAATAAGCTTGGGTATTTAGCTGAAGAGATTACCATGCAATGTGTAAGAAGTATGGCCTTGGTTCTCCTTCTTGTATTTGGCAAAATGGAAGAGGAAAGAGATAAATTAAGGAAAGAATTGTTAAACAATATGGAACCAGAACTTGAGTTTTTGGGGAGCTCCTAGCCTATTGAGATTGGAAAGGATGCTAATAGTAGGCTATTTACTAGTAGGAAAGCATGTTCCGGGAGAGGTTCAAGGTTCAGTTTTGTTGATTAATTGGTTGTGTATATGATCATGGATCCAACCCTCTCAAAAGAAGTCAGGAATAGATAAAGGATTATCCAGGAAGGATCTTTGGAGAACCCTCTTGTCTAATGCTGTAGATCCCTTTGATATACATGAGAAATAGGCAAGGTTTCTGAGACTGCCATGCTAGCAGAATCACTGCCAGCTTGGACAGAAGAGGATAGATACAGGATGAAATAAAGGATGGCTGTTGGACTTCCGAGGTTCTTCAGGTAGGCAGTGGACTGATATCAGTGGCAGCAAATATATGCTACCTTTCAAGAAAAAGAAGAATGACTCCAAGGGCAGAGTGGCAGAGACAGAGGCCAGAGAGGTGCAGAGGAAGACCGAGACACTGATATTGCCGGAGATTCTGGGTAAACATGTTGCTATTGTTTTAAACTACCAAATGTGTAGTAATTTGTTATGGTAGCCCTAAGAAAGAAATGCATTGAGGCGTCTGGGTGGCTCAGTGGGTTAAAGCCTCTGCCTTCGGCTCAGGTCATGATCCTGGGGTTCTGGGATCGAGCCCCGCATTGGGCTCTCTCCTCAGTGGGAAGCCTGCTTTCTCCTCTCTCTCTGCCTGCCTCTCTGCCTACTTGTGATCTCTCTCTATCAAATAAATAAATAAAATCTTAAAAAAAAAAAGAAACAAATGCATTAACATTTTCTGAAATTTGCAGGTATAATTTGCAACCTGTTTTAGGTAATCATCTTTTCTAACAGAATGTGTCTGGAATTCTTTGTCTCTCTTTCTCTCTCTCTCTCCTTTTCTTATGTACATGTCAAAGCTACACAAAAGCCAAGTGGAGTAGAAGATAGAATACCATAATGGAAATCACATTGGGATTTGATTTAAATCCCAATTTGATTTAAACTAGGTTTAAAGTCTACTCCTCCACTAACTAACTGTGACATTGAGCAACTGAATTAACCTCTCCAAATCTACTTTCTTTAACTGTAAGTTGGTGATAATAAAGTTGACAAGAGAATTAAAATAGAAAAAATATATAAATTGGCAGGCAAGGGGCATGCTTATTTTCCTCCTTTCCTTTATCACAGTAGGAACATTATGAATAAGCAATAGGAGGAGTAGCCCTGTAATCATGGATTAATGCTTAAAAATTTTGAACATCTAGGATGATTTTAATTCATATGACAATTTATAAAAGACTTATCAGAAAGTTGTATTTTTTACAGTCATTGTAAAGCCTGCTATTATATAGATGCGTATTTTTATGGCCCCAGGGAATTCAATTAAGGATTTCACCCCTTAAAGCCTACTTCTTAAACTTATATGTACAAAAAAATGTTTTATGACCAGAGGGGAAAAAATACAAAAACAAAACCTCAATCAATGGTAAAAGGAAGGCTATACCTGCTGTAGTCTTGGGGTTTTCTGTTACTTTTTTAGTTCTATCATATCTGATCCTAATTATTAAAACATACTGACAAGTTTATGGGTTCCTAAAGTGATCTTAATAATAGATGAATGTCTGTATTTATACTCTGTTCTCACATTTGAGGTTTTATTTCTGAAGACATTTATAGGGGACATATGCAGAGATTTTCATCTCTCTTGAATGAAGTCTTCATTAGCCTCACATGAAGCATGGTAAGAATGCTTTGAAAGTTGTATCTTTTTCTATCCATTGCTTCTCCAACTTTAATGTTCTGATCTTGAACAGGTACCAGAATTCTGGTTCAAAAATTGATTTCTCACTTAGAGTTATAATAAAAGCTCAAATAAATGTGAAGTAATCATGCAATAAAATTTCCTTAAGGGTAAGGATGAGATTTCTTCTACTTTATACAATGTCTTTTAAATATTTCTGTTTTCACTTAGAGCTCTTCCTAAAAAGTTGACTACATTTTCTCCTCTTCCTAAAGATCTCAACCACAGTTGCTCATTAGAGTCAGAATGTGTGGAGTTGGAATGTGGGTGTTAAAATAAAAAGTGAGTGGTGGAAATTTTCTAGCATATTCAAGAGTAAAAAGAATAAGGTGATGTGCTCCCAGATGACCATCACTAGCCTAACAATCAACTTGTTTTATTAACAATCTTGTTTTATCTGTACTTCCACCCAACCTTGGATTTTTTTGAACCAAATTTAAGTCATCAGATAATTTCATCTATAAATATTTCACACAAATATTTTGGATAGAAACTATTTTTTAGAAACTCTTTTTAAACATAATCATAATATCCCTTATCATACCCAGAGTGTGATAACCTAGTATTAATAACCTAATATAGCTACTGTATTAAATAATGTAGATATAGGGCAATTCCACTGTTATGGAAAGTTGTATTGAAATGTTCTTCTCCGGAGTTTCCCCCAGTAAAGTTTTTGTTGTTGTTGTTGTTTTTACAACTTTACATGTTATTTGACATATTCTGGCACCTGTATTTCCTATAAATTTTTGAATTACATGTAAGAGTCTTGTTGGATTTATGTCCAATATTTTGCCAAAATTATATAGCTTTATTGTGCACTTAAACCAGGAGGTACGTAAAATCCGGTGGTCTTTTTTTATGATGCTAGTAGCTACTGATGATCAGTATCTAGTTTTAATAAAATGGTGTATTTTAGTTACTCTATGACTTCCATAATTTTTTTGCTTTCCATGTCATTATTACCTATATAAGCATGATATGTTTATTGCAAGTGGTGCTGCTTATTTCATTAGGCTTTTATCTTAGCCTCTAGTACTCTGGACCCCTGTCATCTGGGATAAAATTCAGCCAGTAATCTACCATTGTTGTAAATTTGAGTCAAGTTCACATTTTGTAGTATTTGAATCAAGATAGTAGTCTACCTTTCTGGATTGAAAATTACTTTCTTACTCTCTGTTCTTTATACAATAAAATTTCTCCTGGAAGTTTTATCTGTTGAAGACATATTAAATACATGTATCTAATACTGATTCTCTCCGGCTTCACTAAAACTATTTTAAAGGAATTATTTTTTCAAAGACCTAGACCCCCCAAAATAGGAGAGAAAATAATTGCAATTGCCTTTTGGAAATTAGGAGGTGGGTGTACAAGGCCTATGTACTTCATGTTAACCTGGAAATAGGAAAAGGGGCCAAAAACTAAAAATTTGACAAAACTCAGGAACTAGGAATGAAGCAGTATGCTTTTAAGGAAGATCTGATGATTAAAAAACTGAATTCCTATATGTTATTTGCAAATAGAGAAGATATTTGCAAATAACATATCAGATAAAGGGCTAGTATCTAAAATCTATAAAGAACTTATCAAATTCAACACCCAAAGAACAAATAATCCAATCAAGAAATGGGCAAAAGACATGAACAGACATTTCTCCAAAGAAGACATCCAGATGGCCAACAGACACATAAAAAAGTGTTCAACATCACTTGGCATGAGGGAAATACAAATCAAAACCATAATGAGATACCACCTCACCCAAGTCAGAATGGCTAAAGTTAACATGTGAGAAACAACAGATGTTGGTGAGGATGCAGAGAAAGGGGAACCCTCTTACACTGTTGGTGGGGATGCAAGCTGGTGCAACCACTATGAAAAACAGTATGGAGATTCCTCAAAATTTGAAAATAGAGCTACCCTATGACCCAGAAATTGCACCACTGGGTATTTACCACAAAGATACGAATGTAATGATCCAAAGGGGCAACTGAACCACTATGTTTATAGAAGCAATGTCCACAATAGCCAAACTATGGAAAGATCCCAGATGTCCATTGACAGATGAATGGATAAAGAAGATGTAGTGTACACACACACACACACACACACACACACCATGAAATATTACACATTCATCAAAAATGAAATCTTGCCATTTGCAACAATGTGTGCTAAGTCAAATAAGTCAATCAGAGAAAGACAATTATCATTTAATCTCACTGATATGTGGAATTTAAGAAACAAGGCAGAGGATCATAGGGGAAGAGAGGAAAAAATCAAAGAAGATGAAACCAGAGTGGGGGACAAACCGTAAGAGACTCTTAGCCACAGGAAACAAACTGAGGGTTGCTGTAGGGGAGGCAGGTAGGGGCAATGGGCTAACTGGATGATGGACATTGAGGAGGGTATGTGTTGTAATGAGCACTGGGTATTATATAAGATTGATGAATCACTGATGTGTACCCATGAAACAAATAATATATGTTAAAAAACAAAATATAACAAGATACAACCAAATTCCTAGAACCTCTTCCATTCCATTAGATTGTTTTTCTTTTACTTTGATAGTGCTCTGGGGATTTGTCTGCTAGCAAAGGGTAAATTGTTCTTGGATTGGACACATTGGAATGTATAGTATTATAAAGAGAAGACTGTACAGACCACATGCATATAAATGCCAAGGTTTTTCTCTCTTCACTTGGCTCTTAGGATGTGGACATCCAAACTTGTATTCTCTGACAGGAGACTAGAATATCTATCTCTGGGAAATTTGAAAATAATTAGAAAATAAAAAGCTTGACATCCAAGATTTTATAATTGTCTAGATCTCCTCAGGTGAAATTCAGGTTTGCTAGTCCATACCAGATGATCAGACCTTTCAGTTTGCTTTTGAGCACCCCCCTCCTACCATTCTTAATCATGGGTAAGCAAATAAATTATGAGGTATCTTCAGGGAAAGTTTAAAAGGGGAGATAGAAATAGAAATAAAAGCAAAAACTACTTACAGGGAACAAATATGACACAGAAAGAAAAAAGCTAATATCCTAACAGTGATCATAGAGACTATCTTTAAGACAAAAAATAAGATGATTATGAAAAACAATATTCAAAGAATATCATAAAATTTTAAAAATGATTGCAGGGGAAAAAGTACTTCTGTAAGTGTTATAAAGTTGAGGAAGTCTCCCAGAGATTAAAACAAAAAGACTTAAAAAAAAAAAAAGAAGAAGAAAAATAAAGGGAAAGCATAACAAACTAGAAAGCCAGTAAAAGTCTGGGATTTTATAAAAGCAGGACTGGAAGCAAGAAACAATATAATGTCTTCAAATAGCTGAAGAAAAATAATGTATAACTGACAGTTCTATACCAGGCCCAGCTATGAAGTTTTATTTAATACATACAAGAAAGGGAAAAATCTAATTTCCCGTTTCCCTTTCTTTGTAAAGTACTAGAAAATGTGTACCATAAAAAATGGAGAATTTAACCAGTAAACATGGGACAAGGGTGGGGAACAGGAGATCCAACATCAAAAAAAGACGAAGAGCCTCTACAATAATGGTGAAAAGGATATCCCAGGTTGATTGTTGGACTCTAGGCATATATGACAATTTATAAAGGTGGCTGCAGTTTGGAAAATTGGTGTTCACATACAATTTAGAGCTTCATATTTATAGCAGTCCATCCTACAGAGTAAACTGATTGGCATAATGGATGTCAGTGAAGCTATCTCTTCTACTGATGTGATTCACGATATTGATGATACATAGTTGAAACTGAATGAGAAGACAAAGAAGTATGTTACTGTCACATGGGTTATATTAAAGCCTTGTATCTCTTTCAGCTAACATTATGATAAGACCCTCTGCTCTTCATGTATTAAAACGCAGAAAAAACCCCCACAAATATAACAAAATATTTCTTTAAAAAAGAAAAACCTATTTGTTTTTTTTAAAATATCTTTATTTATTTATTTATTTGATAGACAGAGATCACAAGTAGGCAGAGAGGCAGGCAGAGAGAGAGGAAGGGAAGCAGGCTCCCCGCTGAGCAGAGAGCCTGATTCGGGGCTCGATCCCAGGACCCTGGGATCATGACCTGAGCCGAAGGCAGAGGCTTTAACCCACTGAGCAACCCAGGTGCCCCCAGAAAAACCTATTTGTACATGCATAAAATTTCCCCCAAATTCATACCCACTTGAAATCTCAGAATATGACCCTATTTGGAAACAGTCTTTGCAGATGTTAATGTTAATTAGTTAATACCAGGTCATACTGAATTAGGAGGACTCTAAATCCAGTGACTGGTGTCCTTATATGAAGAAGAGAAGACATAAATATACATGGGGAGGAAGTCAATGTGAAGACAGGGGCAGGTTGGTGTGGCATGTAGGTAAAGACAAGGAATGCCAAGGATTACTGTGAACCACCAGAAGATACAAAGAGACAGAAAGGAATCTTCCCTAGAGCCTTTAGAGGCAGCATGGTCATGTGCATGGTCATGTGCTGACATACCTTGATGTCAGAATTCTAGCCTCCAGAAATGTGAGAGAATACATTTCTATAGTATTAAGCCATCTAGTTGGTAGTAATCTACACACAGCTAATAAATTTATTTTCTAGGGGCTCAGAATTTCAAGTTTATAAGTACTGTGGTCATTTCTATAAAAGATGGGCACTGGGCTTTTGGTCTATAAGCATTTTATTCCCATTCTTTTTCAAGGGAAAATCAAATCAGCTAATTTCATTTCAACTTACAGTTTTGTAGTCACCGAAATGTAGTCTTTGCTAAGTGTGAAGACTATAAAGTCGTAATCTGTCCTTTTGATCAGACTGGTGGTGCATACTTTAAAGGAATATGGTTTCAGTGAGAATTAACTGGGGAGGATTAATTCTGACTCATTCCTCCTACCATTACTCTCAAGGCCCCTCACAACTGCCCGCTACTGTATTGCCCCCTTCATTTTCTTTCTATTGATAAGATGCAACTGATAAGATTGCTTTACCTCTAAAACTTTCCTGAAAGTTCACATTCCTTTTTTCCATTGTTCTGAGGATTTCACATTAAACACAGCCTGGATCCTATGCTCTTAAAGTATTTTTATCTTTTTAAAAAATAGAGAAAATAATCCATGAACTAACATCCCAGATGGGTCAGCATATTCACAAAGAATGGAACGTTTATATTATTTCCAAGAACGTATATTTTTTTAAGATTTTATTTACTTATTTGAGAGAGAACTAGAGAGAGAGAGAAAGAAAGAGGGTTTGGAATTCTGCCAAATGGTATAATTGTCTGAAGATGTGCAAGAATGGATTTTCTTTGTCTTTGTAGGGTTTAGGTGTCATGGAACCAATTTGATAATATACAATCCAGGCATAGGTGACAATAAAAGAGAAAATATTCTTCTGTGGAATTGTGAAATCCCACAGATTGACATTCCCTTGACTTTCTCCCTGTGGTTCTGGCAGGTATTTTTTCCAATGCTGATAGAGTTGTTTTCTTCCCAGATGAATGGATTTCCTGATAGCACTTTGCCAAAAAGTCAGTTTTCCTCAACAACCATAGTTTTGTTTTTATTGTTGTTTTTCCTGAAGAATATAAGTAAGCACACTTGTGGTGAAGGAAAGAGATAAAGGAAGGTGTCATTAGTGAAATCAGTGGATCAAATGGCCATGTGGTACACTGGTATAATTCTCTTTAGGGGCAGATGGCCCCAAGAGATGCTCTCTTAGGTGAAGTATACAGAATGAAATGAGGAATGTAAATGACTATAGGCACATAGAGACACAATAGAGAAATTACAGCACGCAGAAAAATTGAAAAGGGATAGCCAAAGGCATCGGAGTTTAATCAAAGTAGAAAACTGTCATGGAAACATAAGTAAGAGAGAAATTCAAGAGAGAGTAGTTAGCAATTATTTGTTCCAGAGATCTTAAATAAGATAGCCTAAAGTCTACCTATGGGACTTGATAATAAGGGCTATTTTGACACAATAGCTAATATTGTTAATAGGACTTCTGGTGTATTGAGACAGCACAGGTAGATTGCATTGGCCTAAGGAGTGAAGGGGCCAAGAGAAAGTCCAGAACAAATGTCAACTTCTTTCAGTGGGGTGTGTGTGTGTGTGTGTGTGTGTGTGTGTGTGTGTGTGTGAAAGAAAGTATAGAGCCAACATAGTAAAAAGATAAATAAGTTGTTACTGTTGGCCTCTAGAATGACTTATGGTATACAAGAAGGAGACAAACATGTTTAGATATTTTAAACATAGTGTAGTAATGCTAGGACAAAGGTCGCCTGGGAGTCGGGAGTCTTTGAGAATATGGAGAGGGGACTTAATCATCCTGAAGGGGAAGCATTGGTGGTCAGGGAGAGCCTCCTGGTAAGCACAGGTTTAAGAAATGGTCCACCTGGATGAGGCAAATTCAGTTTCTTCCACACAATAGTGTTCTAGGCAATTTGCTTAATTTATTGTGGCAAGGTAGTTTGATAGAGTTAATTTGAACATTTCTCTCCACCTTTACTTTTTCATATCCTTTTCCTTGTTCACTCCTACCCACCAGAACCCACACTGAAATAGAAGCAGAGATTAAAGGAAATTGACAAATTAAATATGAGAATGTGATTCTCTCCTTAGATACTTTCTTACAGAGCTGATTTTTGGATACTACAAGAGAGTGACCTGAGGTAAAAGGAGAGATCATGCTGAGTAGCAAAATAGTTTAAATTGGAGAGGGAATACATTTCGAGAGATCATGCTGAGTAGCAAAATAGTTTAAATTGGAGAGGGAATACATTTCATAAGGAGAATAGAGACTTATTAATTAGTATAAGTAGTAGTATTAGTATTGTTGTTGTTTCATTGCAGAAGACCAGGTTGGAAAGTTGGAGCCCAGACAATGAAATGACTTCAAGCATAAATGTTCCTTATCATATCTCATACGCAACATGGCTTTTAGCATTCTGGGATACTTACAAGCCTCCCTACACATTGTGGGGGCAAGGGGAACATGGATGGATTGCCACTTGAATAAAAAAGGACTCAACTTAACCAGGAAAGATATCAGTTTAAGCAGGGACAGTAACAGGTCAACTACTGTTACTCAAAACCTTGATGCCTTTATCTTTAAAATGGAAATGATAATATTACCTACCTCAGAGTGTCTTTTAGTACATCAAATGACAAAATAATCTAGTACACCTGCTAGAAGAGAAATAGGTGAATCCTGTTTGGAAGGAATTAATGTAATTCAGAGACTCTTCATACTTTTATGCTATTTGCAGTATTTAGTAAAAATGAAAACAAAAGCCAAAACTGAGGGAAAGGAAGGAAACTGGAAATGGTTTAATTCATTCTGAGCTCTGGGAGTTTAAAGAAAAGAACTTGCTTCAGAGTGTCTAATCACAGGCCTGTCCCACTGCAAGTTTATGTGGAAGAATGTGAGCTAGGGACTTCTTACACTGCCATCTCGCATCACTCCAAATTTAAAGTTCAAATTTCTATTACTCATGTGGTCTGGAGATACTAACCTAAGCATTCCTAAGTAGTATTCCAATGTGTTGGTAAAATATGTGAAATCTATCTTCAGAATATGTCTAGTATTGAATAATTTCTCAGGATATCTCCTAGTACTGTCCTACTCTTAGCCACTACCATAATCTCTCCTCTATATTATTGTGATAACCACATAACCAGTTTCTTAGCTTCTATACTTGACTTCTCTGTTTATTTTCTACAAAGTCAGAGATCATGCCACTCATCTGCTTAAAAATCTTAGTGTTTTCTTATATCACACAGAATAAACTCTGTGTCCTTACCATATTTTACCAGGCACCTTTGTGCCAGGTTCCTCCAGATCTAGTCCTGCACTGCATTTTTGTTCCACATCCTTACCCCATCCCCTCCTTCACCTTGTACCACACACTGGACATACACTTTTCTTAGGAAATGCTGGGGAAGCTTCTTTCTCATGGCCTTGGCTACTTCTTCTGCCTGGAACACTCTTTTCCCCAGAAATTCTTATAATTGTCTTTCTCTCCTTATTCAGATCTCTACTGAATTATCATCTGTTAGGGGTTGAATTGAATTGTCCCCCCCCCGCCCCCCAATAAAAAAAAAAAAAAAGATATGTTGAAGTCCTAACTTCTGGTACCTTAGAATGTAGTCTTACTTGGAAGTTGGGTCATTGTATATGTAATTAATTGTGTTAAGATGAGGTCATTAAGATTGGCCTTAATTCAGTATGATTGGTATAAAAAGGGACAGTTTGACACAGACATGCATATAAAGAGTGCACCTTTGAACACGGTGCTCTTTGAACATCTATAAACCAAGGAGAGAGGCCTGAACAGATTATTCTCTCACAGCCCTCAGAAGGAACTAACTTGCTGACCCCTTGATTTCCTCTTTCTGGCCTCTAGAAATATGAGAACATATTTGTTTTTTAAACCACTCGGTTTGTGGTACTTTGCTACAGTAGCCTAGGAAACTCTTACCATGTTTAAACAAAGAGGACTTCACTCTGAACTATGATTTTGTTACTCTGTACCCTACCCTTATATTATTTATTCTTGGCATTTGTATTTTTTTCCTACTTGTCACAAAATGGAAACTCCACAGGTTGGAGTACTTTGCCTGTATTTTCTTGTTTCATAAAAAACAGCACAAGAAGAAATAGAAAACTTGAATAGAACATCAAGAAATAAGAACTTGAAATAGTAATTCATATACCCACTTCCAAAAACGGAAACAGACAACCCCCAAACAAACCCCAAACTAGGTCCATTGTTAAAATATCCAGTTAATAGATAATTGACATCCTATTAAAATTCTTTCAAAAAGTAGAAAAACATTAATATTACTGATTTCATTTTAGGATGTTGATATATGTTTGGTAAGAAAACAAATAAGAATGTACCATGCTAATTTTTTTTAACCTCATGTAGTACTTATGTACTAGTTGGTTGGCATTATTATTATTTTTAAGATTTTTGTTTATTTATTTGACAGACAGAGATCACAAGTAGGCAGAGAGGCAGGCAGAGAGAGAGAGGAAGGGAAGCAGGCTCCCTGCTGAGCAGGACCCTGGGATCATGACCTGAGCTGAAGGCAGAGGCTTTAACCCACTGAGCCACCCAGGCACCCCTGGCATTATTTTAAGGACTTTATAAATGTTAATTCATTTAATCTTTTACCAACCAACTGAGGTAGGTACTATACTAGTTTAACTTATGAGTAAATGTTCAAATAACTTTAAATTATTTAGCTAACCAAATCTAGTAGTGTATTAAAAGAAAATATGAATGAGTAATACATATTCTGGTATTACAAGAGGCACATAATATCTGAAAATAATGTAATATATAGATTATTTTTATGTATATTTTTAATGTATAAATTATATAACAATATATTCATCATATCATGGGAATATTTTTACATAATTCAATATTCATTCATTATTAAGGAAAAAATAAAAACTCTTAGTAAATTTGGAACTAACTAGAGAAATTTCTATTAAATCACATTTAATAATAACAGGTAGAAATATTTTCTTTTAAATCAGGAAAATGAAAAGCATGCCTCCTCTGGCCATTTTTATTCAGCATTGTGCTGCATTACTGAAACACAATAAAAATAATAAAAGTTGTAAGATTTCAAAAGAAACAAAATCATCAATATCCTCACTCATATGCTTGTATATCTAGAAAACTTAAGAGAAATATTTGGAATTAGTAAGTGGGTTCAGCAAGAGTCATATATAAGATCATAAATCCATTGTGTTACTATGCACAGCAACAACAAATAAGCTAACATTATAAAAACTATAAAACTGTAAACACTAAGAAATATAAAGAATGTGTAAATTGTTTAGGGAAAAATTATGAAATTTTGTTGAAAAACATTGAAGAATTAAATATAGAGGTATTCATATTCCTGGCTGAAAAGTCTTAACTGTATGTATAAAATAATTCAGTCCTAACTGGTACATTAATTTAATGCAGTGACAATCAGGATCCTTTCATAGTTCTTACTGAATTGACAAGTTGATTATATTACTTACAAGGTTATTGAAATGACCAAGGATCATTAAGAGAAAATTTAGGAAAAAGAGTAAGCTGAGGGTATTTGGCCTCCAAATCTCAAGAGTAAAGTAGTGGTATTTTTGTAGGCAGATAGAGAAATGGGCTAATGGAACAGAACAGAGAAAACACACTTTAAACCTTGTTTTACAATATATGAAGCACTATAGGTCAGTGAGGGAAAGAATTAACTCCTATATATATAATGATGGTGGAACAGGTTATCCATATGAAACAAATAAAATATATGCTTACCCCTTACCATGCCCAGAAACGGGGATCAAAAATCTATTCAGGAAAGCCAAAAAATTTTGTTAAAATTGGAAACATCTGTTTTCTAAAAAACAACAGTAAAATAAGCAAAATGGTAAGCCAGTGGTCCCTGGTCCAGGAAAAGTTAGTTGCAAGATGCACAAATGCCTACCAATGATAATTAGAATACATAAATTTAAAAAAAAACCCTTCAACCAAGATTTGTATATAAAAATAGGTGAAAGATACAGAACAGCAATGCACAGAAGAAAAAAGTATTACAGTATAGATATATTGATGTGGATATGGATGTACACATGTATACATACATATAGGTATAGACAATTTACTATAACATTTACTCAGGAGAAGGAGAATGAGATCAAAAGGAGGTTATGGACTACTAAATACATAGGTAGTATTTTGTTTCTAAGTGACTGCTGGGCACATCTTATTTATTATTTATATGTATATTTCATTTAACTGAACTATATTAACATAACTTTTTTAAAAAATATTTTATTTATTTATTTGACAAAGAGAGAGATCACAAGTAGGCAGAGAGGCAGGCAGAGAGAGGGGAAAGCAGGCTCCCTGTTGAGCAGAGAGCCCAATGTGGGGCTCGATCCCAGGACTCTGAGATCATGACCCGAGTTGAAGGCAGAGGCTTAACCCACTGAGCCACCCAGGTGCCTCTTAACATAACTTTTTAAAATGTAGACAAAAGAGGTATTGCATGTAAAAATGGCAAGACAATATTACTCCTCACTGGATGTATCTTTTGCAAGTATCTTCTCCTGTTCAGTAGGTTGTCTTTTTGTTTGGTTGATGGTTTTCTTCACTGTGCAAAAGCTTTTTGTTTTGTTGTAGTCCCAGTGTTTTGTTGTAGTCCCATTTCCCTTTCCTGTGGAGACATAGCTACAAAAATGCTTTTTCAGCTGATATCAAAGAAATTATTGACTCTGTTTTCTTCTAGGGATTTTATGGTTTCAGGTCTCACATTTAGGCCTTAGATCCACTTTGAGTTTATTTCTGTATATGGTGTAAGAAAGTGTCCACTTTCTTTTTCCATGTATAGAGATTCTTCAAAAATATTTTTTTAAAGATTTTATTTATTTATTTGACAGATCGCAAGCAGGCAGAGAAGCAGGCAGAGAAAGAGGAGGAAGCAGGCTCCCTGACGAGCAGAGAGTCTGATGCGGGGCTCCATCCCAGAACTGTGGGACCATGACCTGAGCGGAAGGTAGAGACTTTAACCCACTGAGCCACCCAGGCGCCCCGAGATTCTTCAAAAATATTAAAAATAAAATTACTATGTGACTCACCACAGTAGTTCCACCACTGGGTATTTACTCAAAGAAAATGAAAACACTAATTCAAAAATATATATGTCCCCTATGTTTATTGCAGCATTGTTTACAATAGCCAATATGTGGGAACAGTCCACCTATCCAACCATAGGTGAATGGATAAAGAAGATGTGTGTGTGTGTGTATTTACATGCACAATGGACTATTACTCAGCCATAAAAAGGGTGAAATCTTGCCATTCACAACAACCTGGGTGGAGCTAGAGGGTTTAATGCTAAGTGAAGTAAGTCAGAAAAAGACAAATACCACATGATTTCACTCTTGTGGAATCTAAGAAACAAAACAGATGAACAAACAGAAAAAAGAGACAAACAAAAAAAACCAGACATTTAAATACAAAGAAGAAACTGGTGGTTCCCAGAGGGGAGGTGGGTTGGGAGTGAAATAGATAAAGGGCACTAAGAGTACAGTTGTCATGATGAGCACTGAGTAATGTGTAGAATTGTTGGATGATTATATTACATTCCTGAAACCAATATAACAGTGTATATTAACTAATTTCAATGAAAAATAAATACTGAGTGGCTTTTTAATCCAGAGACTATATTTTAATCACCTTTCTATCTCCAGACCTTGGCATGAAATGTTAGTTTGCTCATGTCAGGCTGTGAAAGATTAATAGTAATTTGAAGTACTATCAAAAAAGGGAGGTGGCAGAAATTGATCTTAAGGAGGAAAAGAGGTGATGGAAGAAAGAGCAGTCTATATCCAAAGGCAGGGTAAACATTTACAAAATAAAATTCAGGTCCAGGAGACCTGATTCCAAATCTGAGCTACTCTACCAATTCCATATATGGGTCTTGGGTCAGTTGCTTGTACTGGGTTAAAAATGATCACAAATTTAGGCAAATTTAGAGACCCATTGCTTGTAATAGGACAGAATCATTCCATGGTGGTTTGTGTAACACAGATATAGGACAAACACTACAAAGCACTTACATTCAGATAGTAGTAAAATACTAAGTAAAAATTTGAGTATCTTCTATATAAAATGAACAATTGGTTGATTTTAATATTTCATTCTAATTTTATATGGTATTACATTTAACAACCCCATGTGTTTTGTTTTTATACAATGAGGACTTGATTCATACCCCATGCAAGTTTAGAGAGAGAGAGTAAAATGAGAAATAAAAACAAAACAAATCCCCCCAGAAAATTGTCACAAATTTTTGGACATTCCTCCTACCCAGCAGTGAGTCCTTTCCTCCACCTTTGCTTCTAGGCTGGCTTGTGGCTGATATGACCAATGAAATATGGCAGAATTAACACTGTTGTACATGGAGTGTCCCTGAGAATACATGAAGAGGGAGAAGGGCCAGTATGAGCCCAGCTAACTATTTCTATAATGGTGCAGGTACCTGACTGTTGAACCCTCCTCCTCAGCTCAGCTAAATACCACTAGGTAGCCCTGTGGATGGCATACAAAGCAGAATTGCCTGCCTAGCTAACTGGGCAACTTAGATTGTTTCGTACAATTAGCTCTTTTCTCAGAGAATACATTTTACATTGCTTGATCATTTTGTGTTTAAAAAGGGTAGGATTGCTAGTCACATTAACAATTTGTTCAACAGAAGTGTTCTTGAGAGTGCTACTTTTGCAGACTATGCTTTTGCTGACACACAAAATCATGAGATATAAAAATAAATTTTTTGTTTGGAGACACTAAGTATCCAGTAGTTTATGATGCAGCAATAGATAACTGGCCTGGATATGGGGTGCTACTATAACAAAATCCTAAAACTTAGGACATTGGCTTTGGACAGAAATGGATAGACATTTGGAAGAACTCAAGGAGATCAATAGTGAAAGCTTAAAAGTAGATGAAGGACAGTAAGGGAAGTGTATTGATGGCTGGATTATAAGTGGTCTTTGTTATTTAGTGGTGAAAGTTTAGCAACACTGTCATGTATAGTAAATGGAAGATTGGAACTATACCTAATGCCTTAATGATCTAAACTAAGCAGATTTCAGGGTGCCTGGTTGGCTCTGTTGGTGGAGTGTGTGACTTTCGGTCTTAGGGTTGTGAGTTCAAGCCCCGTGTTGGATGTAGATATTACTTTAAAAGAATAATTTAAAAAATAAGCAGATTTTCAGGCATAATTTATATAGGGCCACCTGAGTTCTAGTGGCTTCTCACAGATGCATTAAGGAAGAAATTGTTCAGTTTTCCAGTTGAATTTTGATGAAATAAAGAGTATTTGGAATGGTTTTTTTGGACAGCAAAAGATTGTCAAATTAAGTAGTTGCTTCAGGTCAAAGATAAATTCAGAGCAGTAAACCATGATATTAGAGATAGATGTAAGGCTATAATAACCTTTCATAAGAATTCAGACCCTCTTTTCTGCACATCATGTCTTTAAGACTCTTAGGGTTTTCTGCAGCAACATCAGAAACAAACCAAGGCTGAGTTGGAAAAGATAAGATGATTCAGAAGGAAGAATACATACATAGCATAGATATCAGCTAAGACATGCAGAGAAATCTGTCCCGGGAAGGACTCGGCTCTACTCAGTGGACTAGGGACATTGGCCAGATGGATTTGAGAATTACTATAGACTATTGACTTATGTCTCCTGTTCCTCCTTTTTGAAAAAGGAATGTTTATTAGTATTTCCTCATGCCTTCTATATCATTCTGTGTTATATGTGTATATAGAAGGAGGCATGTAACTTTATTTTTTTAATTCACAGATCTTTGGATTAAAAGGAATCTTACATGGGAATCCTATCTATATCTGGACCTAGTTTAGGTGATGCGATATTGAACACCAAGTCAGTGTTGAAATGGGATAAAACTTTTGGGGATCTTGGGAAGAGCTGAGTGTATTTTGCATGTGGTAGAAATGAAAATAATTTGCGCCAAAGAGGGAAAGTATGGCATATTAAAAATGACAAAAATTCTGTGTCGGTCTTTCCAATGAACAGTGAGGGATATTTCCCCACCATTTAAATCTAGGCCTCTATATGAATTCTTTGACTCATAAACTAATCAGTCATATTATCTCAATTCTGAGCCTAGGTTCAAAAAGAACTGGCAGGTCTTTCCTTAGTTTCTGGAAGTCCTCAGAAAACTACCCTGCTGGGGAGAACCCAAAAAGAGTTCCTGATATTATATAGAGAAGAAAAGTACTGGTGTCTCCAGCCTCCCAGCCTCCCAGCCTCCTTGTCCCATTACCAGGCATATGCTTGTACCCATCTTAGAGTCTTCAGACCAGCTCAGCCACCAGCTTAATACTATTAGTGATCCAGTCAGTGCCTTGCATAATAGAAGTATTATACAACCAAGCCTGGCCTGATTTCCTGACCCACAGAACAGTGTGATATAAAATGATTGTGAATATTACTAAATTTTGGAGTTTTTAGATAGTGATAACTAGATAGGTAGATATATAGGTGGATTAGAGAGATAGAATAGATAACAACTAAATTAGGATTCTGTTTATCTGTAAAAAGTGGTATTTGAACTACGTTATCTCTGTGTTAAAACCCTCTAATGCCTACGGCTAAGGATTTATGCCAGTTTATCCCCTTCACTTTTGAAGCATCTTTCTTATGTGCTTTGCTAAATCTCTAGGTCAAAGTAATACAGTATAGAATAGATAACTAAATCCTTGCTAGGCATTAACTAGGGTAAAGATATTTGGAGAACTGCCTCTCAGTTTAAATCAGTTGAACTGCGATGATGCCCATGGTTTTAGAAACATTGTTTCATCATGTCATGGCCTGTCTTCTAAGAGATGGTTTCAGTCCCCTGACACTTTTAAAATAATCACAGTCAAACAGTATTTAAGTTGCTGGGATATATGTTAATTGCTTCACACTAGTGAGTATAGAAAGCAGGAGCTGAGAGGTTCCTTTGAGGTCAGGAAAATTGTGAAGGGTCAATTTCAAAATGAGTATTAATAGGTTAAAAAACAGTATTTTTTAAAAGAATATATTTAACATTGTTTGAACATTATTAAGTAGGCTGAAGGTGCTAGTCATAATACCAAATTATCCAACAGAAATGCTTTTGAGTGCATGATTTCTGCTCATTCTCTTTTTTTCTGGGAACTTTCTTTTATCCATGTATTTCTCTATGAATCAGAGGACACAAATTCATTGTACCATCCCTGTGATGATCTATAAGAATTGAACTGATAATTATCAGTGGTTTACTTGATATTTTGGTGCAATGCTTGTTGTTGTCTATGATTTTCCATGAAATTCCAGGCCAGTGTTTTAGATAGAAAAAGAATCTAACTCAAAGTTTATATTTTTATTAACTACAGTTTTTCCTGCTTTTATAAATAAGAATCAAATTCAGAATTTCTTCTTGAAAGAAACTGAACAGTGTACACAAAAATGGTGCCACCATAGATACAAAGAAGTGAGAGATGTCAAATTTGAACTTCTGGAATTCTAATCACTGAGATTAAACATATTCTCTGGGTCACTAGTATAAATGCGAGACTGTACACAACTCCATTCTCTGAAGTGGTAAATAACTAACATGAACAAGCTTGAATGATGTTAGTTTACATTTGGCACTTGTAGTTGAATAAAGTGTTTTCTTTCATTGAGAGTGGACTATTAGCTTTATACTTTCTAAGATACATATTTTTCCTTAACATCAACTAACTATCCCTCTTTACTTAATGCAAACCTAAATGTATCTATGGGTAATTAGAAGCTTGGAGATGCTTGAAGACAGCAACAATATATATTAGAATAAGCTTTGTATGAACTACAAAGAGGCATCTATTGATTATTTATTTTTGGGTGACATTCGTGATTAATTTTCTTTCTTTTTTAAAATATTTTATTTATTTATTCGTCAGAGGGAGAGAAAGAGGAAGCACTAGCGAGGGAAGTAGCAGGCAGAGGGAGAAGCAGACTCAGAGCAAGGAGCCTGATGGGGAACTGGATCCCAGGACCTTGGGATCATAACCTGAGCTGAAGGCAGAGGTTTAACTGACTGAGCCACCCAGGTGCCCCTATATAGAACATTTTAACAAATTTATAATTTTAATTGCCTTTCAATATATAAATTATAAATATATTATCTAAATATATGACTAATTTGAATTATCACTGACTAATATTTTGTGAGTACCTACCCCCTCAAACAGTAAATGGGAATAGTAAAAAAAAAGATCCTATCACTATAGACGTTTTAATAAATACTTGTTTTTTAAGTTTATAAGTATACTCTTTTAGTGCTTATGAATTCTACAAGTATGGATGTCCTTAATATGATTTTGAGAGGATAGGTTTCTTTGTTTTTAAATTATGTTCTTTCTTTAGCAAACAGGGAGCTGGAAAGAGGAGGCAAAGATGGAAGAAAAAAAAATCACCAAAAAGCACTCACAATGGTTGTTTTCGTATTAATAGGAGACCTCGTAGTCAATCAAATAATTGATAATCTGATAGGTATATGATGTAATTTGTAAATAAGCACCCACATATACATTCACACATAAACACTTTGCTTCTTCCTAATCTATAATATAATTCAAAGCTAATATAAACCAAACAAATAAGAATAGCATTAAATTCTCAGACTTCAGCTAATAAGAAATATTAATTTGTAAGATAAGATGGTTATATCTGATAGCTTAGATCATAGGAAGAAGTTCCTAAAGATGATTGTAGACTTCTGGACCAATCACGTGTATACACACAAAATGCTGAAATATGCTTTATTTGAAAATGAATCCTTCCCAACTCCTACTGGGTCAGTTCCACTGTATCAAAGCATTGTGAGGCCACAACAATCCCCCAAAATAGGTTTTATAGCAAGGAGCAGTAAAAAATAGAGTAGATAAATACAAGCAAAATATAATAATTCAACACTGAATTTTTAAAATTTTTGTGTCCCCTGGGTGGCTCAGTTGGTTGAATGTCTGCCTTGGGCTTAGATCATGATCCCAGGGTCCTGGGATCCAGTACCCCATCAGGCTCCTTGCTCAGCGGGGAGTCCGCTTCTCCCTCTGCCTGCCCCTCCCCCTCCTTGTATGCTCACACATTCTCTCTCTCTCTCTGACAAATAAATAAAATCTTTTTTTTTTAAAAAAGGGTTTAGTTGGAAACATAGTTTACAGGCATCCTGGAAGGAAAATACTGCTTCCTTTGTGAAGGATCCAGTGAATTTTCTTTGAAAAATCTGGAAAAATGTTTTGGTGATGGGGGCATGGCGGAGACCAAAGACTACCAGAGATCTTTGAAAGTGTTTGGGTGAAGGCCCCACATGCACTGCTGGGGAGGACATTTTGCAAGGGAAGTACATTCCAGAGAGGGTGCTAGCCCCAAGGCCTCTTGGCTCAGGAATGCTGCTCTTCTCCAGGTTACTGGCACTCTTCTCCTCGTGGTCTTTCAGAAAGTAGCGGTTTGTGGAATGCAGGTCCCTACATTTAGATAATGAGTTTGGACAGGTATTTCCATTGCATTTTCCAAATTTTTCAGAATCAGTTTTATGGGTTATAATTTGGACACAGTATAATTCAAAAATTTGTGAAAGTTTTAAGAACATTTGCATCACTCCTGAAAGTTAAATGTACCACTTATAATTAATTCCCCACCACTACCCTTAGAACCTGTTAACCCCTGATCTGCTTATTCTGTCATTAGAATTTTGCCTTGTCTAGAATTTCACATAATTAGAATCATACTATATATGCTTTTTGGTGAATCTGAATTTTTCTCACTTAGCATAATGCTTTTAAGATTAATCCTTATAGGGGTGCCTGGGTGGCTCAGCGGGTTAAAGCCGCTGCCTTCGGCTCGGGTCATGATCCCAAGCTCGTGGGATCGAGCCCTGCATCAAGCTCTCTGCTCTGCGGACAGCCTGCTTCCTCCTCTCTCTCTGCCTGCCTCTCTGCCTACTTGTGATCTCTGTCTATCAAATAAATAAATAAAATCTTAAAAAAAAAGATTAATCCTTATAAATACTCATGTATTGTGTGTGTGTGTGTGTGTGTGTGTGTGTGTGTGTGTGTGTGTGTGTATAGTGGTTAGTTTCAGTAGTTAAGTTCTTTCATTGCTTTGATTCCTTTTTGATTGATTCTCTTGAATGGATATTTCACCATTGTTTACCCACTCACCAGTTCATAGGCCTTGGGATGTTTTTCAGTTTTATCCTGTTATGAATAAAGCTGCTGTGATCATTCAAGTATACTTTTTTGTGTAGACAGATGTTCAGATGTTTTATTTTTCCAGAGTGAAATAGCTGGGTTGTATGTTAAAGGCATGTTTAACTTTATAAGACGCTGCCAAACTGCTTTCCAACATGGCTTTAGTGCATTCCTGCCAGCAAAGTACGAGAGTTGCAGTTGCTGCACATTCTTGCCAAAACTTGGTATTTTAGTTCTTTTAAATTTTAACCATTCTAAATTACTTTAGTGGTAACTCATTGTTTTAATTTTCTTTTCTCTGGTGACTAATGATTTGGAGCATATGTTCATGTGTTTACTTGCCATTTTTAAGTATTCCTTGGTAAAGCATCCATTCACATATTTCCCCAGTTTTTAAAATAGTCATAGATTTCAGCTTTAAGTCTCTGATCCATTTTAAGTTAATGTTAGCATATGTCGAGGGTTAAGAGGCTAGATTTATCTTTTTGTCTATGATTATACAATTGCCTCAGCACCATTTGTTAATAGACAATTCTTTATTCATTGAATTACCCTAGTATCTTTGTTAAAAATCAATTGGCCATGAATGCAAGAGCTTTTCTTCTGGATTCTCAGTTCTCTTCTATTGATCCTGTGTGTTTCTTCTTTTGTTAAAACAGACTTTTTGATTATAATAGCTTTATAATAATTCTGAAATTGGGTAGTATAAGTTCTAGATTTTTGTTTCAGTATTATTTTGGCTATTACACTTTGTCTTTCCAACATATATATGTTTTAGAGTCAGTTGGCTAGTTTATGTAAAAATCCCTGCTATGATTTTGAAAAGGATTGCAACAAATCTGTATATTAAATTGGGGAGAATTGCCATTTTAATTTATTTTTCTAATCAAGTGATACTCTTTTTTTGGTCTTTCAGCAATTTTATTAAAATATTTTATAGTTTTCAGTGTATAGTCCTTTCACATATTTTAAGATGATCTCTAAGTAGTATGGTATTTTTTATTTTCAATTCCCAATTTTATGGTTAGTGTGTAGAAATTAGTTAATTTTTCCATACCAACCTTGAATATTTGACCTCCCTAAACTTATTACTTCTAATAGCTTTTTCTGTATATACCTTATAATTTACTCTGGGTATGGTCATGTTATCTGTGAATGAAGACACTTTTATTTCTTCCTTTCCAATATTTATTATATTTTGTTCCATTATTTTTCCTTATTGCAGTGGCTAGGACCTCTGTTATTAAGATGAATAGAAGTTGTAAGAGCAGATATCGTCACCTTGTGACATTACAGGTAAGCATTCAATGTTTCAACATTAAATATAATGTTAACATTTTTTTTTAAAGATGTCCTTGATTGGGTGGAGGAAGTTCCCCTTTATTACTAGAGTGATAGAAGTTTTAAAAATCATGAATGGATGTTGGATTTTGATAAGTACTTTTTCTATAATTATTGAGATGGTCATGTTTTTCTTTTCTTTTCTTTTCTTTTTTTAATTTTCCAGTCTGAAAACAGTGACTTACATTCATTGCTCTTTGCATGTTGTATTAACCTGTATTCCTGAGATAAATCTGACTTGGTCATAGTGAATATTATTAACATATGATTAAATTTATTTTGCCAACATTTGGTTATGAAATTTTATGTCTATGTTCATGAAGAATATCTGTCTGTAGTTTTCTTTTAATATATGTACTGTCTTTTGCTGTGTTTGATATAAAGATAATACAAACTTCATAAAATGAGAGCGAAATCTTTATTATTTTCTGAAAGAGTATGGGTAGAGTCTAGTATGGTTTGGCTTTTTAACATTTTTTGTGACCTCTTTGTTTGTCTTGGTTTATAATATTCTTTTCTGCCTCTTTTCCAGTTGTATTAGAGTAGAAACTGCCCATCCTTGATTTTCAGTTTGGTCTTCCTTAGGTAACTGAGTGTCCTTCAGTGAATTGCATTTTTAATTTGTTGGCTCATAATTTGGGGATTTTTCAGAATCCATGAAGTTCAGCTTTTTGGCATCTGTCCTGTAGCAGGAAACCAGTATATAGTGGAAAGCAAAGCAGTTTCTCCTCTTTTGGACTGAAAACAGCCAGTGGGTTGGAAGTCTGGTCCCTCTTTGGTCTCCCTGAGGGTCAAGAAGCAGTTGGCTCCACTGTAGGATCTGGGAGGTGTTCAGTTCACCAGAGCAGCTTCTCTACATCCATAGCAGGCAGGCAGATGCAGACTCCTAGCTTCTCAAAGCATTCACAGGGGGTCGTTGGTTTGTTTATCTAGGCAACAACGAATAGCAGGTACTCTCCTCATTTATTCAGTCATTCATAGGTATTTAGTGAATGTCTGCTGTATATCAGACAGCAGTCCCTACACAGAATATACAGGAAACAAACAGAAAAAGATTTCCTCATGCATGAAATATGTGTTTATCAGTGTTAAAGGGTGATAAAACATAAGTATAAAAACGCTATCAGAAGAAGAAAAATTGGAGGATGAGGGAAACCTCAAATGCTAAGAAGAGAGAGACAGTTTGCTGTATTAAATAGGACAGTTAGAATTCTTGTCCTTAAAGAGGAAATATGTGAGAAAGAACTTGAAGGAACTGAGAGATTAAGCCATGTGAATCTCTAGGGAGGAATATTCCAGGGGTAGGAACTACAGAAGCTAAGGCTCCAAGGCAAGGCACATGGCTTCCCTGCAACAAGGTCAAGGATGGACATCCTCTCCCTTCCTAGAGATGCAGGCTCTGACATCATCTCTGGGTTGGTTGTTTTGTTATTCCCTATAGAGAACTGGGAAAAAGGGGATCACAAGTGTATATAGAAGCTGCTTCAGCTTCTCAGGACTCATCTATAAAATGTTTTGGAAGCACTGTCCTAGAACAGATACTAGGATTTCTAGCTCAGTGTGGTACTTTTAAATATTCTAAAATGAGACACAGAGAAAACCAATTAATCTGTCACCAAGAGAGATTATTATATATTTTACGGTAGGATAGTCCTGATGACAAATAGTAAAATATAAGCAAAATGATGATTAGTATTTGATTTATTGCAAAGACACCTAAGCAGAATAGATCCTGTTTTTTAACTTTAAAATAGCCAAGCAGTATCTCTTACATAAATGCAAAAATGCATTATTTATGATTGGCTTTCATGTATTTAAAGATTTCAAAATTCATGTTTCTGCAGTATCCTTAGGATCCATCAAGAACATTAGGGAGTAAGATAAAGCTGAAGGCAGTTTCATTAAGAAAGAAATATAACTTTGGGGCTTTAAATATTAAATAATTTGTATACCTGGCATTTTCTTTATTAAAAGTACATTCCTCTAGATTTTTTTCTTAGGACTGATTAGTATCATAATTTAGTACTAGTGGGTTTGTTTTTCTCTTGGTAATAAGCTAGAATAATTTGTGAATCTTTCAAATTCAGAATAAGGAATAAAAATTAGATTGCATTAGGGAAAATGCAGTAGTTGATTTTACAGCTATTTTAAAGGTAAACCTGTATTTTTCAATAATTTTCTATACCTTAATATATTAAGCATCATTTTTCTTTTTTGAGTTTTAAATATAAAGGTGTTCATAAAGTCATGTATATTTTTTGAATTAAACACTATATTCTTTTTTTTTTTTTTTACAATTTCAGAAATTCAAACTCATGTCATTGTATTCTTTGTAAAGTTACTGTGAATACCTCATACATAGTCTTACTTTGGTTCTCAATAATGATAAACATTTTAAATGTGCATACATGAATCTCCAGGATGAGAGTTTTCACCTTTAGAAGAGGAGTTGTGTTAGGCTTTTTGTATCATATGATATAAAAGTTAATTATTTTGTATAGACCTGGGCATATTGTTTACCAACGATTTAGAGGGAGGTGTTTCTGTGTATGTGTGTGTATATTACTTAAGTTCTTACTGAGTCAATTAAAAAGGATTTAGAAGTCTGACTCAACCTGCCAGTAAGTATTTATTTACACAAAATCCCAAGAATCATGATAGTTTCATTTTTAGAAACCAAATTAAAACTGCATTGCATAGATGACTAATTGAATCAAAGTAAGTAGACTTGCAAAATGGCACAACGGGCAATAGAAGTGAGAAGCAAAGCTTTTTTCAAACTACAGTTTAGTGAGAAATTAGCAACTCCAAAATTAAAATAAAAAATACAGTTTTTATAGTCCTGACACTTTTTTTTTTTAAGATTGTATTTATTTATTTGACAGAGAGAGAGAGAGATCACAAGTAGGCAGAGAGGCAGAGAGAGAGAAGGGAAGCAGGCTCGCCGCTGAGCAGAGAGCCTGATGCAGGGCTCAGTCCCAGGACCCTGAGACCATGACCTGAACCCAAGGCAGAGGCTTAACCCACTGAGCCACCCGGGCACCCCTAGTCCTGACACTCTTATATTAGTTTGCTAGAGCTCTTGTAGAAAAGGAGCACTTTGAGTGTTTTAAACAAAAGAAATTTAATGTCTAACAGTTCTAAAGGCTAGAAGTCAAATGAAAATGTTACTAGCAGGGTTGATTATTTTTGAGGGTGGTTTGTTACAAGGAGAAGATCTATTCCAGGCCTTTCTGCTTAAGCATGTAGATGGCTCTCTTCTCCCTCTGTCTCTTCCATTGTCTTCCCTTTATGCCCAGTTGTATCTGTGGCCACATTTACCCATTTGTGTAAGGACATCGTCCTATTTATTTAGGGCCCACCCCAGGGGCCTCATTTTAACTTGATTACTTCTGCAAATATCCAAATAAGGTCACATTCTAAGGTACTGGAGGTTAAGACTGCAACATATCTTTCTTAGAGAGGGACACGATTTAAGATATAACTTGTCTTAGGAAATGCAAATAAAACATTAATTAATTAAATTAATTAATTAAAAAATTAATATTGTCTTCCATTACAAAATGCAAAAAACCTTAAGTTAGCTATTAGCTTGATGTCTCACTTTACATTAATTTTGATACTAGCAGAGGTTTCCCTCTCATGTAAGACTAATTATCTTTGTCTAGTTGGTTCCTTTGTTTCTCTTTCACAGTCTCACTGTACAAATCATCCAAGCTCACTCAGAGCAGAGAGAGAAGACACATGATTAGACAGAAAATCCAATCCAATAATTAGAAAATATTATGTCAACTGGCTATTTCTGCCTTATGGATACAGGGAACAATTGTCTCCCTGTTTGAACACAGTGCCAGGCTTTGTGTATTTCAGAAGTTTGCTTAAGCTTAAAGTCTTTCAAGGTGAATTAGGAGCTGCAAAATTCGTAAATTGAAAATAAGGAGATGATTTTCTTTACCTGTTGGCATTTGTCTTCCTCATTATTATTAAAAAATGTGTTTTCATTTACTTTATGGTATTTTAGTAATGCAGAACTAGACACAGAAATGCAAATTACATTATTTGTTTTTGGAAGGTCTCATTCCAGACAACTTATTTTGCTTTTAGCCTCTATTTCTTGAGTAAGTTTTGACTAAGGTGGCCTTACTATTCCCTTCTGCATGACTAAACTTTAGACAGGTTTCTCCCTGACTAAAAGCCCTTGACCTCCTCTTTTTCTTAGAGACTTTATTTTACAAAACTTGCAATTATGGGGCGCCTGGGTGGCTCAGTGGGTTAAAGCCTCTGCCTTTGGCTCAGGTCATGATCCCAGGGTCCTGGGATCGAGCCCCACATCAGGCTCTCTACTCAGCGGGGAGCCTGCTTCCTCCTCTCTCTCTGCCTACTCTCTCTGTCAAATATAAATAAATAAATAAATAAATAACAAACAAAAACCTTGCAATTATGTCTTTCTCTGCCTTATTGAGATGTAAATTTTCTACAACCCAGCAACTTCTTTCTTAAGGACTTTGGAGCCATCCTTTTGTCATGTAATCCTTAAGAAAGCTAGAGTTTGTGTCTCCTAGTTTCTGTGTGAGTTTAGGAACCCAACATCTGCAAGTGACAAGTAGGAAACACAGCCTAAGGACATTGAACAAACCTTGCCCCCTCCTCAGGGTCTTCTAGTACTTTTCCATTCTCTTATCCCAGCTTTTAAAAATCCTTCTGCCTTTTTTTCAGGAAATTTGAATTTGAGCTCTCTCCCCTATTGCAATAGTCTTGAATAAAATCTTCCTTGCCATTTTTAGTAAGTGTCTGGTGGAAATTTTCTCTTTCACAGTTTTGCCTGGTCCTTTATTTGGGATTCTTCTATGAATAAGAAAACCTATATGACTATACCTTATCCTGTACTTGATGTGACTGCAGTGTTACTTTTCATTGTAATGTTAAAGCTATTAATAAACCTGAAATTAGTGTCACAAATATAATATCTATGATCCACTCAGAAATTCTACTCTTAGTTTATTCTATGCAATATTTTGATTATTTCTGTTTCATTAGAAAGATGGAGAGATATTTAATGTTAATTTTAAATACAAATATTTTTGCCTCCAGAAATCTAAGAAATCTATCCATTTACTCTCTAAATATTTCCTAAGTTCTCTCTCTTGTCCAATTTTTATAACATCTCGTGTACTTAAGGGTTGTGTCATCTTTCATTTGGGCTAAATATATTTTACTTGAATCTGTACTTTCTTCCTACTCCCACACAGATTTATTTTCTATCTCTCACGAGGGTGATCTTTCCAAATTGGAAGTCAGGATATACTGCCCTGTAACTTTATGTGAATTAAATAAGAAGTCCCTTTCTTCAACTAAAATAGAATTAGGAAAGAGACTATGAACTAAACAACTGTACTTGGGATGAACAGGAGAAAGTGGGAACTTGAGCAATTTTCTCTTCTAGGCCTTAGCTTCTTGGTAAAGGATGAGGACAAACAGATTATTTGTTGGTTGCCTTGGGAAAAATAGATACTTCAGTGGAGAGTGCTGGCTGTTCCTAATGTAGTAACACACTGACAAATTATAGCATTAAGAATAGCAGGACTACTGGCTTTAGATGCTTTCTGTTACAATGCATGTTGATCCACAGTGTTATTTGTCAAGGATTCTTACCAGAATGATTCTAATCAGGACTGATTTTAGGTCTAATTTCCAGTTTACAAAAAAAGGTAGACAACAGAGAAATGAATTTAATATCACAGGACCACAAACTGGCAAATCCAAAAGGTGCGACATTCTACAGGACAGCTTGCCTTTTATCTTCCAAACGTGGATTCCATGAAGAAAGTTGGTCTATTCTAGATTAAAATGCATTTAAATGCTACAACAACCAAACATAAGGCATAGCTTACGATTGATTACTGCTTTAAACTAATGAGCTATATTGGTTGGTATTATTATAGGATTTATTTTTGGTAAGTAGGATAATAGTACTGCTAGTATAGAAGGAATTATACTTATTTAAGTGTGAAAGTCATAATAATTGCAGTTTACTTTAAAAAAAACTTAGGTGAAAAAATAATTGAAGCAAATATGGCAGCATATAAATAGTTGTTAAATTTACATGTCTATAAACCACAACTTATGATCAGTTAATATTCAAGAAAGCAGGAAGGAATATCCAATCGAAAAAAAGAGTCTCTTCAATAAATGATGTTGGAAAAACTGGACAGCAACATGCAAAAGAATAAAATTGGACCACTCTCTTATGCCATACACAAAAATAAATTCAAAATCGATTAAAGAGCTAAATGTGAGACAGGAAGCCATCAAAATTCTAGGAAAGACCATAGTAATAACCTCTTTGACACTGATCATAGAAGCTTCTTACTAGATATGTCTCCTGAGGCAAGGGAAACAAAAGCAAAAATAAACTATTGGGTTTCATTAAAATAAAAAGCTTCTGCACAGTCAAGCAGGCAATCAACAAAACTTCAAAGGGAACCTACAGAATAGGAGAAGATATTTGCAAATGACATATCTGAGAAAGGGTTAGTATCCAAAATACATAAAGAACTTATAAAATTTAACACCTAGGGGTGCCTGGGTGGCTCAGTGGGTTAAAGCCTCTGCCTTCAGCTCGGATCATGGTCCCGGGGTCATGGTCCCAGGGTCCTGGGATCGATCCCCGCATCAGGTTCTCTGCTCAGTGGGGAGCCTGCTTCCCCCTCTCTCTATACCTGCCTCTCTGCCTACTTGTGATCTCTGTCTGTCAAATAAATAAATAAAATCTTTAAAAAAAAGTTAACACCTAAAAAGTAAATAATCCAGTTTAAAACTGGGCAGAAGAAATGAATAGACATTTTTCCAGAGAGAGTTATAAGGCCCAGTCTCTATATAAGAAGGAGTTCTTAGGGAATCCAAAGTAAGCAGATGAGGGAAAAACAAGGACAATAGAGGAATTTGAAGCCCCTGGAACCTATAGCTGTAGCAAACAGCTACACTTATATTTTTAACCATTGTTTGGCATCCAGAGTTTAATAATTGGAAAATTTCTCAAAAACCTTGCTAAGTTGTAGTGACTTGAGATATGGTTTTTAAAAAATATGAAATTTAATTAGAGTGATGTAAATATTGAATGTGAATCTAATTATTTTCCCCAAAGAAATCACCCCTTTAGAAGAATTAGTTGATATGCAGAAACAGCTTAAAATTAGGACTTTCGGGGGAGGAGTCAAGATGGCGGAGAAGTAGGAGGCTGAGATGACATCAGCCAGCAGGAGATCAGCTAGATAGCCTATCAAACCATTCCGAACACCTACAAATCCAACAGGAGATCGAAGAGAAGAAAAACAACAATTCTAGGAACAGAAAATCGACCACTTTCTGAAAGGTAGGACCAGCGGAGAAGTGAATCCAACGCGACGGGAAGATAGACCCCAGGGGGAGGGGCCGGCTCCCGGCAAGCGGCGGAGCACAAATCAGAACTTTTAAAAGTCTGCTCCACGGAGGGACATCACACCAGAGGCTAAACTGGGGTGAAGACCTCACGGGGACAACGTGGACTCAGGTCCCACGGGGTCACAGAAGGATCGGGGGTGTCGGTAACAGAGCTCACAGGTATTAGAGCAGGGAAGCCGGCTGCGGAGACAGAGCCGAGGTTTCCTAGTGGTCTGTGACACGGACCGGTGCTCTGTGGCACTGGCCGGTGCTCTGTGCGAGGGGTCCCCACAAGATCCGGGGAGACTCCAACCCGGGAGAGCTCAGGGATCTACGGGCTCCGGAGACTCCAAGTGGGACTCTGCCAGAGACAGAGACGCTTGGTCACAGGCTGGGTGAGCTCGGAGCACTCCCAGAAGCCAGTGAGACGGGACTGCTTAGGCACGATTTTCTCTGAGCACGGTCTGCGGGTGCGCGCAGTGTCGGCGGGCCCGCGGTGTCTGCGGGCGCGCGGTGTCTGCGGGTGGACGCGCGCGGGCACTCTCCGGCGCAAACGTGGGCTAGGGAGACTGGAGGGATTAAACGCTTTTTTCTGAAGGCGCACTGAAGACTGGGGCCCCTAGCTCTCGGCTCCTCTGAACCGGAGATTGGGAGGCCGCCATTGTCATTCCCGTCCTCCAGAAATCTACAGAAAGCTCATTCGGGGAACAAAAGCTCCTGAAAGCAAACCTGAGAGGATTACTTAGCCCGGCCCCTGGTAAGGGTGGTGCAACTCCACCTGGGGCAAAGACACCTGAGAATCACTACAACAGGCCCCTCCCCCAGAAGATCAAAGAAATCCAGCCAAGACCAAGTTCACTTAACAAGGAGAACAGCGGATTCTTATCTGGACAAAATGACAAGGCGGAAAAACTCACCACAAAAAAAAGAGCAGGAGACAGGACCGAAGGCTAGGGACCTAATCAATACAGACATTGGTAATATGTCAGATCTGGAATTCAGGATGACGATTCTCAAGGTTCTAGCCGGGCTCGAAAAAGGCATGTAAGATATTGGAGAAACCCTGTCAGGAGAAATAAAAACCCTTTCTGGAGAAATAAAAGAAATAAAGTCTAATCAAGTTGAAATAAAAAAAGCTATTAATGAGGTGCAATCAAAAGTGGAGGCTCTTACTGCTAGGATAAATGAGGCAGAAGACAGAATTAGTGATATAGAAGACCAAATGGCAGGGAATAATGAAGCAGACCAAAAGAGAGACAATCAACTACTGGACCACGAGGGGAGAATTCGAGAGATAAGTGATGCCATAAGACGAAACAACATTAGAATAATTGGGATTCCAGAAGAAGAAGAAAGAGAAATAGGAGCAGAAGGTATACTGGAGAGGATTATTATAGAGAATTTCCCTAATATAGCAAGGGGAACAAGCATCAAAATCCAGGAGGCCCAGAGAACACCTCTCAAAATCAATAGGAATCGACCCACACCCTGCCATCTAATAGTAAAATTTACAAGTCTTAGCGACAAAGAGAAAATCCTGAAAGCAGCACGGGACAAGAAGTCTGTAACGTACAATGGTAAAAATATTAGATTGGCAGGAGACTTATCCACAGAGACCTGGCAGGCCAGAAAGAACTGGCATGATATATTCAGGGCACTAAACGAGGAAAATATGCAGCCAAGAATACTTTATCCAGCTAGGTTATCATTGAAAATAGAAGGAGAGATTAAAAGCTTCCAGGACAAACAAAAACTGAAAGAGTTTGTAAACACCAAACCAGCTCTACAGGAAATATTGAAAGGGGTCCTCTAAGCAAAGAGAGACCCTAAAAGTATTAGATCAGAAAGGAACAGAGACACTATACAGTAACAATCACCTTACAGGCAATACAATGGCACTAAATTCATATCTCTTCAATAGTTACCCTGAACGTAAATAGGCTGAATGCCCCAATCAAAAGACACAGGGTTTCAGAATGGATAAAAAAACAAAACCCATCCATATGCTGCCTACAAGAAACTCATTTTAGACCTGAAGACACCTCCAGATTGAAAGTGAGGGGGTGGAAAACAATTTACCATGCTAATGGACATCAGAAGAAAGCTGGGGTGGCAATCCTTATATCAGATCAATTAGATTTTAAGCCAAAGACTATAATAAGAGATGAGGAAGGACACTTCATCATACTCAAAGGGTCTGTCCAACAAGAAGATCTAACAATTTTAAATATCTATGCCCCTAACATGGGAGCAGCCAACTATATAAACCAATTAATAACAAAATCAAAGAAACACA